>MJUU01021894.1:92115-111196 GCA_002080025.1 Modiolus philippinarum
AATTTGATGTGGCCTTACTGATGTAAAATGAGCTTCTGATCAAGACTATGAAGACTAGAAAATTAGGTGTAATGGGGCAAAATATTTTACACAGTAATACTGGATAAAATCAGAGAAATTGGAATGACTTTTACAAATTGCAAAAACCTCACCTTACTACATCCTTAAGCAAAAAATATTGACAGGTCAGAGTGCCTGTTTTTGAGATATAAATGCCTGAAATTTTGGATGAACCTTAAGTTTTCATTCACATGGCTTTAAGACCAACCTTTCAGATGCAATGAAGGAACTTAAAGAATTGTTGCAAAATTACATTAGGGATGTTTGCAATGATATTTTGAAAAGAAAAGTGGGGGTCAGTGTGCAAAATTTTCTTATGGTGGATAAAATCAGAGAGTTGCAAAATTCTGAGAAAATTACAGAAACCTAAGGATTGACCATCCTTAAGTATTGCAGTAATACCCCACCAAACCCAATTTGTTGCCTCGAGTTATTAAAAAAATAAAGGTTTTAAGCACTTCAGTTAGCTTTATTATCACAACCGAATTCTTGACCTAGGTTTCAAGCAATTTAATTACTATGGCTGTAATTGAGTGGCTTTTCTAGATCTTATAACGGCAGTTTCAACATGCTCTTGTTTACAAAAATTATCATGAAGCCATTTCTTTTACAATTTTTAAAAAGTTTTTATTTCAGTGCTAAAATAGGAAAATTTCATGCAATTATAGTGTATAAATTGGATTAATTTTGCAAGTTGTCTAGTTTTATTAAACACCGCATATTTAGTCATTCTAAACAGAAAATTTTTTTTGTTGTGGAAAATCCTGATATGACATAAATATAATGTAATACATTTTACCTTATGTTTAAATCAACAATTTTCCAAAATGACAACCTAAATGAAAAAGTTAGAAAAAAGACTGGCGAATTTCTTTGATTAAAGCTGCAGATTTTAATGAAATCAGATAAGAAATGGCTTCATAAGATTTTTTTTAGAAAAAATGTGGCTTTAAATGAAATGTATGGTGAAAAAGAGAGTGACCAAATATTTAAAAATATAATAAGTCAATTAACAAGTTTAAATCTTTTCATAGATAACCAGATAGTACGTCACAAATATTCCTGTTAATTGGTGATACACCCAGCTTGACGTAACAGTTTTGTTAGTTATTATATATCGAGTGAATTTACATATTCAAGAAAAAGCTGTGAATCATCGAACAACAAAACAACGGCTATGTCTAAAGTATGGGATGTGGTCGGAGCAAGTTTCATTCCCAGAATGAATCTGAAACTAATGGCAAGGCGAAAGCGATAGAATCAGGTATTTTTAGATTTTAGCTGTTTTGTCTTATCTCGTCTTTTATGACGCATAGTATTTTCCTAAAGATCATCCATATAAGTAAAAAAATTAGTGAAATTTGAGATGACCATTAAAAGCATTTTCTAAATTCTGATTCCAAACTTTTAAAATTAAAAATTGAACTTAAAAAAATTAAAGTGAAAAAATGGTGTTAATTTCGATGAAATATCACCAAATATGAGCAAAAATTTGGAATTATAATTTTCTTTTTCATAGGCTGAAAAAATCAGGGTGGAGGGGGTTAGAATCTATGATTTCTGTGGGTCTGCAACAATGAGTGGTATATACCCTATAATAATCAGTCAGTCTGTCCATCCCACTGACTGACTGACCTCAAACCATAAGAAAAAGTAAACATGCCGCAGGATTGACCGATGAAATAAGAGGAAAAGTCATATCACTAAAATCTGTTTCACTTTCTTTAGATAATGGATTTGTCATTATGCTGACTTTTGATAGCTTTTATTTTGGCACAAGATTTTGCATACATGTGTAAAAATATCGTACACTTCTAAAATCCTTCACATTTTGATAACGTCTGAATATTTTGCAGGAAAAAACGGTTTTTAAAAGTGCCTATTATGTTTAAATGAAAGATTTCTTATACCCCCTGCAAACAAGGTTTGGGGGGTTTGGATTTTGATGAAATGTTACACAGTTGTAGTACACCATCTGACAATGTGCATGAAGTAATATGGTTGCTGCCCGATATTTTGAAGGTTTGAAAAGGGGGAGACGATCCTTGTCAGCGCATGTTCTCCTAAACGGCTACTTGGATTTTGATGAAATGTTACAAAGTTGTATTACACCATCTGAAGATGTGCATGAAGTTATATAGTTGGTGCCTGAAATTTTGATGGGAGATAATTCATCTTTGAATATTTTCTGGCAAAAGGGGGGTGGACAAACCTTGTCAGCGCATGTTCTCTTAAGAGGCTGCTTGGATTTTGATGAAATGTTACACAGTTGTAGTACACCACCTGAAGATGTACATGAAGTAATATGGTTGCTGTTTGAATTTTTGAAGGGGAGATAATTTGTCTTTGAATATTTTTTTTGGAAAGGGGGAGGGGTGATCTTTGTCAGCACATCTTCTCCTAAACCACTGCTTTGATTTTGATGAATTGTTGCACAGTTTTAGTACACCAGCTGAAGATGTGCATGAAATAATATGGTTGCTGTCTGAAATTTTTAAAGGGAGATAATTCGTCTTCAATATTTTCAGAAAAAAGGGGGAGGTATATCATTTAGTGCATACTTGTATTGTGTCCTCATTTGTACTGTGTCCACAACTGTATTGGATCCATACACACTATTTTTACACTTGCCATATTGATTCAGGGTTCAATTAGGGGGGGGTTATACCTGGCTGCCATTCGGCGACAGCTCTAGTTTAGATAGGCCATTGTCACAGAGACTCAACCATTTTGATATAGGTAACATCAGGTTTACCTGTCAACAAATCAGAAATCTTCAATAAGCCTCACTTTGATCGTGTGTAAACATAGGCCATGTGCTTTTGTAGTAGTGACTGACCCCATACCCCCCCCTTTTCCCCCCTTTTCACTATTCCAAATAAAAAAATGCAATTATGGAAAGAAAAAAGACGTCTGCTGAAAAGGCCTACCAGGTACTTGATTCGGTCTAATCAATAATGTATGATATATATGTGGAAAAGTTTATTATTTTTTTTTGTGTTATCTCATTTGCTAGTTTTTGTTCGTTTTGTTTTCCATTTGCTTTATTTTAATTTTTATTTTTAATTATTTAATTATTTTTTTGGGAGGTGCTCAAATTGGTGGTCGGTATTTACAAATTCATGGGTCATTTTGTATTATTCTAAGTAACAGTGATTACTTTATTTTCGTGTGGTACATTTGACTTCTGAATTATTATCTTTCTCCGTTTGTCCAGTTGACAATGTAAAAAACACCCTTGGACTTGAAATTAAACACCAAATTCATTCATACACATGAGTGCACCTTGCCATATAAGGGTAGTCATTTTAATCCTCTTGCCTGCTTGCCCTCAAAATAAAATGATCCAACACTTAGATTTTTTTCACTGAGAAGACAAAAACTATGAAATTGCACATGTATGCAGAGCCTTGTGCACGTCCTAGAAAAGAGTTTAATCGTTTTTCAGTTATGTAAAGTCATTCTCGATGTACATGTATAATATTATTGGTAAAGGGAGATATTTTAAAATTTCCATTATCTAAAGAAAGTGAAACAGAGTTTAATTCATATCAAACTCCAGCTTCAACATATGAATAACAGTTATGTTTTTGTGCAAGAAGATGATAAAATGGTCAAATCATAAGAGAATATTGATAGCAGCCATGACTATTGTGGGCCCAAGCACAACATGTTTAAGTGGTCATTTTAGAAGATATCAAAATTCGGTTATATTCACATTTAATCTGATATCACAAGAATTGCATATTGCGAAATATTACTCTTAAATGTGGCTTATAAGCACAGTAAAAGATTGGAAATCATGAATATTTCAGTCCGCAAAAATAAAATCAGGCAGTTTTCAAATAAATCATGAAATTTGTTAATTGTTTACCACATTTTAAAATTGTCATGAATTCATGCTTTGATGGAACTTTGTTTATTATAAAACACATTGTACTAAATGTTTTCATTTCCGGGATTTTTATAATATAAATTTTCCACTTATATACATCATTTCCGAGAATTCAAAAAAGACGAGCAGATCTTAGCAAGGTACAAAATTCAAATCTACTCAATCCATTTTCATAAAACATTTAAGTCCAGTTCATTATCATGATTATGGGAAACTGAAAGAGGTTTTTGAGCAGAATTCATTGTACGATGAAGTGCATCCTATAAAAACGCTGTAAATTTAGCATTGTTAAAAAACCAATTTTGTGAACAGACACCTTTGTAGGGAATTTGAATCATCTTTTAGAGTTTTCTGTATTCGTGTACGCAAAAAATCTCGGAAACGATATGTATATTTTTACCGAAAATGAAAATTTTGAAATATTTAAAATTCCCGTAAATGAAAGTCGTCCCAAATTACACCTGTTGTATCAATTCACACGGTAAACAACAAACACTTTATCACCTGATAGTGTGACATTTACATTGATATAAGTTTGTTTTTGGTCTAATCTTTAGCTCTAAATTTCACTAGNGTCCATGCAATTATTGTGTCAAGCTCTTTAGTATGTCCACACTCACTTTCAATTACACTTGTTCAAATTTCAGTGGTCGACATGTTGCGGTCGTATCATGCTGCGCTCGGCGTAGCCCTTTATTTTTGGTCTAATCTTTAGCTCTAAATTTCACTAGATACTGTTTAAGTTAAATATGTTTTTTGTTCATTGATTTTGTGGTTCACTTAAACTAGAAATTAAGTTCCCAATGAAACTCATTATTTCCCTAGGTCCAAAATTAAATAATTGTTTGTTGCCTAAAACCCAACTCTATTCAGCTAGGGTGGGTATGTAGATAGGGAAATTATTTTATTTTTTTTTTTTAACAAAAAGAAATTTTAGCAATTTAACAACAAATTTCAACATTAAGAATTTATAATGCAGAAAAAAAAATTCCTCTCCAAAAGTGGCAATAAAATAATTTGGGTAGTGGTCTGTTTTTGGAAAACAAACAAAATTTTATTTTAGGCCTAGAGTTTTATGGCCATTATGAAAAATATCTTAGATACTCATCAGTGCCGGTGTCATATGGTATTTTGACCCGCGCGGTAAATTGACCCGCGGGTCGATTTTTAGCCGCTGTAAATTGACCCGCGCCATGGGAAAGTGATCCCCCCCTGTATGGTATTTTGACCCGCGCGGTAAATTGACCCGCGGGTCATTTTTTAGTTGTGGTATTTTAACACCACCTGTAAAATTGACACCTCCCTATAATTTATTGAAAATTTAGAAAGAATGATATAAAATAAAGGCAGATTTATTGATTTTATATCAAGAAATGACACAAACTGGGGGTAGGTCAATTTCCCATGGGGGTAGGTCAAAATACCATGGCTTGTCAAAACATGATTTACAACCTATACAACAGTTTAAATGTATACAGAAGTGCACCAGAGTTATAATTTATACAAAATGAAGGCATAATTTTATATTATATTACTGAGAACTGACACTTTATGGGGTTGATCAATTTCCCATGGGGGTAGGTAAAAATACATGATGGCCTGTTGAAATATAATTTGCAAACTCCAGATCAGTCTAAATGTATACAGAAGTATTCCAATGTGATAATTCATACAAAATAAAGGCATCTATTTATATTTCACACCAAGAACTGACCCTGAGTAGGGGTAGTTCAGAATACCATGGCTTTCTTAGGATTGTCAGGAGTGTAACACCATGGGTTAAATCCCTGTTATTTTATGCATTGATATATTTAGTATTATTCCTTTTTATATCCAAAAAAACTGACAGCCTGTGTCTTTTAGTACCAAATATGTGACTTGTCTTTTCAATGCCATTTTAGGTATGTCATTAGTGCGACACGATTTTTAGCCAGTATGTCTAGTTCTGTCATTTTCTTCATCATTTTTGGAATATTTTGACACAAAATGGTGTAAAACTACATGTAATCTTCACAATATCTTATATGAGTTGTTCATATTTTGTGGTAAAAGTATGACAATAAAAGTATGTTCTGTCAGCATCGAGTAATGTCAGGAGTGCAACACCTGGTCTAATTGACAAAATTTTTAATTAATATTTCTTAACATGTAGTTATTTACATCAACTTTGTAGCATTTCTCAATGTGAAAATTGGTATTTATGTCATTTGATGCTAAATATATAAGAAGATTTTGTGGAAAAATAGTCCTTTTTCATCTAAGCAGAAGGAAAAAATAAGAAAAATTAATAAAGTCAACCATTACATACCAATCAATTCATTTGGAAGGTAAAAATGTTTGCTTTCATTTTCCAATAATCCTACTAATTGTTGTAAATACGAATGCTGAAATATTTAGATTTAAATTCATGAATGTACATGAGTCAGGAGTGTAACACAATTTTGGTTTTTCACAGTCAAAACCTGTCATTGTGCCTTTGTAAATGGACAATTTTGAGTAACATATCAATTTGTTTAACCATGGAAAAATAAATAAAAAATAATTTTACTGTGGGTGAAAAACATGTCAGGAGTGTAACATTTTTTATCTATAAATTAACATGATTTTCAAAGGCCGTTTATGGTAAAAATACTTCTCCTGTTTGCCTAAAATTTGTTATGGCTCTCCTTCAGTGACATATGTATAGAAATTTATCATCTGTATGCCTCATGCTTACAGTTAACAGGACAAATAAAAACAAAGGGTTACTACTACTACTCAGGGTCAGTTCTCGGTATAATATAATAAATTTTTCCTTTATTTTGTATGAATTATCACTTTGGTTCACTTCTGTATACATTTTGACTGTTTTTCAAGTTGTAAATCATATTTAAACAATCCATGGTATTTTGACCTACCGCCATGGGAAATTGACCTACCCCCTACTCAGGGTCAGTTCTTGGTATTAAATAAAAAATATTCCTTTATTTTGTATGAATTATCACTCTGGTTCACTTCTGTATACATTTAGACTGTTTTGCAGTTTGTAAATCATATTTCATCAAGCCATGGTATTTTGACCTTACGCCATGGGAATTTGACCTACCCCCTACTCAGGATCAGTTCTTGGTATTAAATAAAAAATATTCCTTTATTTTGTATGAATTATCACTCTGGTTCACTTCTGTATACATTTAGACTGTTTTGCAGTTTGTAAATCATATTTCATCAAGCCATGGTATTTTGACCTACCACCCATGGGAAATTGACCTAACCCCTTACTCAGGGTTAGTTCTCAGAATTAAATATAAAAACATGCCTTTAATTTGTATGAATTATCACTTTGGTTCACTTCTGTATACATTTAGACTGTTTTGCAGATTGTAAATATTATTTTATCAAGCCATGGTATTTTGACCTACCCCCTTTGGAAATTGACCTACACTTTGAAACAAGATAGATGTTATAATTTTTCTTAGAAATTAGGGTAGGTCATTTTTCCATGGGGGGGATCAAAATTCTCTGGCTGAAAAGTGACCCGCGGGTCAAAATTCCATGCGGAAAAGTGACCCGCGGGTCATTTTTTCTATGGTATTTTGACCCGCGGGTCAATTTACCGCGCGGGTCAAAATACCATATTACACTGGCCCTGATTTTTTTCACCGGCCTAAAAAAAATTTCATTCTGATTTTTGGCAAATTTGGGTTAATTTCTTTTAAAATGACAGCATTTTTCACAAAATTTGATGAAAAATAGAAAATAAAATTCGCACACCTGCCCCAAATTTTGAGAAAAAATGAATGAGAATCTAGGAATTATTTTATTATGGCCTGAAGTATAAGATTGAAAATCATGAATTTAACTTCCCATGAAAGAGTGATATTTATCAAAACAAAGTTATATTAAATATTACTTCCTCAGTAGTTGAAGATTCTTTTTTGAAAGTTCAGATTAACAAAAGAACCTAATCAATCTTTAGGATGCTCTATCATAATAAGCATGATTAGCCAACCTAAATTTTATTCATATTGTTACTTTGTTTTTAAATCATCTATTCTCAAAAATGACAAATATAAAGAAGATTTTATCCAAATAAACAATGAAAATTGATTTAATTTCTCTATTTAATGGTGCATACTTTACAAAAATGAGATAAGGAATGGCTTCATAATAATTTTTTTTAAATGTGGATTTACATAAAATATATGTTGAAGAAAAATAATTTGGCTGAATACTTATGGCATACATGTAATTATTATAATTAAGTCTCCCAAACGTAGTTTGGGGAGACTTATTGTTTTTACTCAGCTGTTTTTATTCTTCCCTCTTCTTCGCCACTGAACTTGTCCGGAAGTTTTCTCGAAGAATATTGGTCCGATCTTTATGAAACTTCAAAAGATGATGGATACCCATCCCGCGGGATGCACTTGGGTCTTGAAATTTTCAAAATGGCTGCCGTTGCCATGGAAACATAAAAAGGCGGGAAAATTAAAAGTGCTCCAAATTGAAGGAAACTTCACAGGAAGGATGTATACAAATAGTTAAACACATTTTTAGGCCAAAAAATATTCAAAATGGCCACCTTTGCCATGGAAACTGAAAAAAGGTGGGAAAATTAAAAGTGCTCCAAATTGGAGGAAATTTCAAAGATAGGTTATCTACATTGTGCTGAACTCAAAAAAAGCCATCTCCTGTGTCTATGGGAGGTTTGGGAGACTTTTGTGTTTGTATCCAAACACAGGAACCCTAGTTTATATTGTACTAGTATGCCATTTCATCCATTTTCGCTAGCCAAGGATTACGATCCACTTCTCTCCTCTTCAAGATGAGAGGAGCGAATCCTAACCTTTGGTTAGTGAAGATGCATTTCATCAGGTTTCATGCAGTAATAGAAGGCTTAATTTTTTTCAACCTAGCTGGAAAAGTGTACTTGTGCTTTTAATTTCACATTATCAAAAAAGTGATTTATGTCATTAAAATTTTGACAATGTCCAATTATACTTGTAAATTCTACATTCAGTATTACATTATTTTGATCTCAGAACACAGCCACAATGTCACTTTTTAATCACCCTTGAAACAGCTCGTCAGGATACGTTGTTTTATCCCTGTCCAAATATCCAATTAGAGAATACACTGGCTGAGGAATTGCTACAGTTTTTTAGTTCGCCTCAACGAAGTTGATGGGGACTATTGGAGTACCCCCGGCGTCCGCGTCTACGTCTACGTCTACGTCGGCATCTGCATTTGGGCATATATCTCTGCAACTATGCATGGTAGGATCATCAAACTTTGTATGCAGGTGCATCTTGGGCTATCTCACAGCCTCCAAGAAAATTGGGTCTCTCTGACCTATATTTTCCGCTTGAATGACTTACATTCAAGTTAACGTCCGAGTTCAGATCTCAGTCACTATATATGGTAGGATCATGTAACCTTGCATATGCATGCATCTCTGACGGTAGGTCAGCATCCAGGCAAAATTAGGTCACTTTGACCTATATTTTCCGCTTGAACAACTAACATTCAAGTTTACGTCCGAGTTCAGATCTCAGTCACTTTACATAGAAGGTCAGCATCCAGGCAAAATTAGGTCACTTTGACCAATATTTTACGCTTGATTGATTTACATTCAAGTTTTCAGACGAGTTCAGATCTCAGTCACTATACATGGTAGGATCATGTAATCTGCCATATGCATGCAACTCTGATGGTGTATCAGCATCCAGGCAAAATTAGGTCACTTTGACCTATATTTTACGCTTGATTGATTTACATTCAAGTTTTCTGACTAGTTCAGATCTCAGTCACTACGTACACATGGTAGGATCATGTAACCTTGCATATGCATACATCTCTGGTGGTTGGTCAGCATCCAGGCAAAATTATATGACACCTTGACCTTTATTTTATGCTTGATTGATTTACATTCAAGTTTTAGGACGAGTTCAGATCTTAGTCACTATACATGGTACAATCATGTAACCTGGCATATGCATATAACTCTGATGGTAGATCAGCATCCAGACAAAATTAGGTCACTTTGACCTATATTTTCTGCTTGATTGATTTACATCCAAGTTTTTAGACAAGTTCATATCTCAGTCACTTTACATGGTAGGATCATGTAACCTTGCATAGGCATGCATCCCTGATGGTACATCAGCATACAGGCAAAAGTAGGTCACTTTGACTTATGTTTTACGCATGAGTGATTTATTTCCAAGTTTTCAGGCAAGTTCAGATCTCAGTCACTATACATGGTAGGATCATGTAACCTTGCTTAGACATGCAAAGGTGATGTCAACAGCCAGTCAAGATTTTGTTACTGTGACAAAGTGCCATAACGAGGCGAACTCTGTAATCTTTGATTACCTATGTTTTTTTTAAACGACTGCAAAAATTTTGCGGTCGTATTATGGTATGGCGCTGGCGTCGGCGTTGGCATTGGCGTCGACGTCTATGTACAGCATAACTTTGATTCTAGTGAACGGATTGTTACCAAATTTTAGCATGATGTTTGTTGGCACAAGCTTAAGCCCAGGTTTTAATTTTGCGTTCCTTGCCCAACCCGTTTTTGAAAAAGAGGCAAAAAAAGGGGCCAAAAAGGGGTTAAATAAGGTATTTTCATGTCTGTGGACAGCATAACTTTGGTTCTAGTGGACAGATTGTTTTCAAATCTTAGTATGATGTTTCTTGGAACATTCTTGAGAAACGTTGTTTTCCTTAATTTTTGGCCCCACCCATTTCAGAATTAGGGGCCAAAAAAGGGTTAAATTGGGTGTTTTCATATATTTGACTGTAGAATCTTTATTATTTATTGCATGCCAACGGATTTCACGTAGCATGTACCGCTTACGAGATAAATGGGCCCAACAGGGGCTAATCTCAAAAAAATTATTTTTTTTATTTTAAGTCTGATTTTGATGCAGTTTTTTTCAATGGATTCCTTGTGAAAAATTAATATGGCACTCAGCTATTAGATTTTTGGTAACTTGTTTCCTTTCCCAGCTATGAGGGGCCGAAGGGGCCTAAATTGCGAATTTGCAGATAATGTGGAATTTCTATTTTTCATCGGATTTCAATGGGATTTTTTTCTTTGGATTCCTCTTGATGTAAGCTTTCAGAGATATGTCAACGGATTTGGCGTAGCTCTTACCGTTTCCGAGCTATGAGGGGCCGAAGGGGGCCAAAATCATAAATTTACAGATAATCTAAAAAATTTTATTTTTCGTCGGATTTCGATGGGATTTTTTTCTTTAAATTCTACTTGATGTAAGCTTTCAATGGTATTTCTACGGATTTGACGTAGCTCTTGCCGTTCCCGAGCTATGAGGGGCCAAAGGGGGCCAAAATCGTAAATTTACAGATTACCTTAAATTTTTATTTTTCATCGCATTTCGATGGGATTTTTTTCTTTTGATTCCTCTTGATATAAGCTTTCAGCATCATGTCAATGGATTTGGCGTAGCTCTTACTGTTTCTGAGCTATAGAGGGTCAAAGAGGAATCATAAAGAGTCATAAGGGCTAATTTTTAGTTTCCTTAGTTTGTGTCCAGCTTATTACATGTACTTGGTCAATCTCCTTATTGCGTCCATCTAATTATTGTGTCA
This sequence comes from Modiolus philippinarum, assembly GCA_002080025.1. Classification (NCBI taxonomy): domain Eukaryota; kingdom Metazoa; phylum Mollusca; class Bivalvia; order Mytilida; family Modiolidae; genus Modiolus; species Modiolus philippinarum. The sequence goes on from MJUU01021894.1 coordinate 103,664, forward strand.
AGCTCTTTCCTATGTCCATACTCACTTTAAATTACACTTTTTCAAATTTCAGTGGACGACATGCTGCGGTCGTATCATGCTGCGCTCGGTGTAGCCCTTTATTTGCAACTAATATATTTGAAATATGTAAGTGGTAAGGATTATGATTCTTTGTGATTAGACTAAAAGCTGGACTCAGATTTGTTTTAGGAGTTCAAGTTTCAAATTTTCAGAAGCATTTATTATCCTTGGGTTTAATCTAGTCAAACAGGGTTAAATATTTTTGCACGTGGAACATATTTTCTTGGGTCACTTTAAATATGGAATATAGGACATTTTGTTTTGATACGGACTTTATCACGGCCAGTATCAAGTAAGCCTGTTAGGGCGAGCTTGATGCGTTACGCTGTGATAAAGTCCATATCAAAAACAAAATGTCCTATATTTCTTTTATCGGTAATTCACAAAATGATAAATAAAACTTTATAATAAATTGAAATAAGCTGAAATTTCTATTTTAGCGCAATTTATCTATTGTTTATTGCAATAATTTATATGAATTCTTCATTCAACGTGTTGCCTGTATGAACACAAAGACAGTGCCAAAACATGATGTCAGCATAGCAACCCGCACGTGACTCCTTCACAGTGACCCGATATTTTTGTGATTATGTCCAGTTCGGTGATACTAAGAATATCAGTCAATGTAGATCAAAGGAAACTCATAAAAATTACCGATAAAATGCAATCTATTGTCAATGTACAAGATTTTATCAACTTACAATTGATTATATTTTCATATATATTTAAGGCATATAAGCAACTAATGAAAAATGAAGGAAAACTCTTAGAGAGGGCCTTTCCCACCAAAATTTTTATGCCTTATATCTCAATAATTTTGACATGGATTTTCAAAAATTTCTGCTTAGGTTGTTCTATAAGCAAAGCTTTTCAAAACCAAAGATCAGAATTTTGACAGTCATACCCCATTGATAGACACAAATTTCATCACCAAGACAACTCAATCAGTTGGAGCATATCTTACTCTATTACTGGATTTCATATACACTATGTATTTTAAATCTAGATTCAATACGCGTTGTCTCAATGCACGTTATAATGTAGTAATCACGTATTGTGTGTCCATATTATAAAAATAACTCATATATATAATATTTAATAGTCGTTCATATATAATACGTGTATTTGGTGGGGTTTGCTAAAAATAAACATACATGTGAAGAAGATGGAAGTCGAAAAGCGTGGAATTCGTACCCTAATGTTTTTGTCAATTTCAAGCTTAAAGAGGATACAAGAGATCAATGCAATTTATGAAAATATTTAGATGGACAAATTGAAGATGAAACATCGCCTTCGGTGTCAAAAATTGAAAAAGAAGTTGAAGAAAATAGCTGCAAAACAAAGGAAAAGGCAAATGTTGAGACGTCAAGTAATATTTTTATTTTGGCTCATTACCGATTACTCTGCTATATGAACAATATTCCATGTAGCCATTGTGATGGAAATGGCGGGAAAAAGGCATGCGGTTTTGTTTACATTTCTGTGCACACTATGAGTGCGCACAATGAAACAACACACGTTAAATGTAGATAAATTGATCATATATAAGTAGATGTGTATACAATCTAGATACATCACGTGTTCCAACCATCTCGATACTGAGTTAGAATGCATGATGTTTTTCACGTGATAAACGTGTTTTTACTAGTACCTGTAAAAAATTTATATATGGACGACAAATAGGTGTTCATGCATTACGTGATAAATGCGTACAAAAATTGTAGTATGAACCCGGTATATAATAAAACTTTACCATTTTCTTTTAAGCATACATATTTTAGAGTTCCTGTAGCGATCTAAGCATGATCCATTAAAAACGACCTTTTAGACAGCATGTTTCATGAAAAATACCTCATTAGCCTGATACATGATTTCACATGATTATATGCATGAAAGCCTAAAACTACTTAAGCCAGATGTGTGATTTTACAAATTAAGAAGCATGATTTCATTAAAGTGGAACCTCAGCTGGACCCCCTCTCTTGTTTGTTGGATATTTTTTTTGCAGTACCAATATATCACAAAAGTAAAAGTTGCAATACAAGACAAAAAGACACATTAATCTTTTAGAGGATGCTGTGACAATTGTACTCCCCTGAGAACTTTAAATCAATGTTATATAACTGTTCAGACATTCAAATGTGTGTGTTTTGTTTGTATGAATAATAAATTGGCCTGACTGAACTGACCTGAAAATATTTTGTTTGGCTATTTAAAGCAAGAAGAATTTTCCTTTTCCTTGAGTATAGACCCCCCCCCCCCCAAAAAAAAAAAATTGAAAGCATCAACACATAGGAAAAATGAAAGGATATGGAGTGAATATACATGTGACAAAAACGCACACGATACATAGAAAACTCCAGTTTATCAAGGACAGGGCTTCGTTTTCAAACATCTACAAAATTTATTTGACTTGATGTGAGAAATTTCATAATCTACTTAGTTCTTGTTGTAGAAGCTATATCATTGTATATGTAGAGAACCTCCTTAAGATCTTGATTTCCTAACCAGGAAGTATTGACATAATATCAAATATTCATGAATTCTTATTACAAGATTTGTTATTGAAATTCTTATATATAACTTGGAAAAATTTTCAGGTGATTTTCATTAATTTTGTGTAAAAATTAATCAGATTTTATAATTTGTGCTGTGTAAATTTGCAAAAACATTTGATATTTAACCTGGGCTAGCCCATTTCATTTATAAGCACATATTTAATGACTGAAAAGGACATCAGGTGAAATAATTTCTTACTGTATTAAGAAAAAATCAATTATTTTATATAAGAAGTATGATTGAAAATGGTTTCCATAAATATTTCAAATAAATGCAGATTGAAGCCCAGAATCAGCAAAACGTATTCAACAAAAAATTGAATTTAAATAATTCAAAGTAAAAGCTCAAACACCAAAATTAAAGGTATTTTGCCAGTAAATACCTAAAATTTGTTTATGTCATATTGTAGGTATTGTCATTTAACCAGGGTTTGGTTCATGCAGATTTTCAGTAATTTACCCCAGATTTGGTTAAGGCATATATAATTCAGTAAATACCTAGGGTTTGTTTTTTAGTACATTGTCAGTAACTACCCAGGATTTGGTTAAGGCATATTATCAGTTTTTAGCTCACCTGGCCTAAAAGGCCATGCGAGCTATTGCCATCACTATGCGTCTGTCGTCCCTCGTCCGTCTGTCCATCAACAATTTCAAACATCTTCTCCTCTGAAACTGTTAAGCCAAATTAAACCAAACTTGGCCTGGATCATCATCAGGGTATGGCTTCTCAAACTGATGTTCAGTTTGTCCCTCTGTCGAACAACATGGCCGCCATTGCTAAAAATAGAACATAGGGGTAAATTGCAGTTTTTGGCTAATAACTGGAGAACCGTTACATTCAAAAATCTGACATGGGGGTAAAAATGATCAGCATGATGAGATCTATCCACTTTGCAATTTTGAAGAAAATCTGAAAACCCATCTCGGAGTTATAGCCCTTTTTCTGTTAAATTTTCAAAATTTTGGCATTTTTTATTTCAAAAAGTGTAACAGATAGAGGTCAAGTTTAAATTGCAGAACCCTTGTAGGAGTTATTGCCCATTTTTCACCGAATTTTAAAATTTTCGTATTTTTCATCTTTTATTTCCAAAACTATAGAAGATGAAGGTTAAGTGTAAATTGATGAAATGTTTGCCATGCTGTTGCAACTTTAAAACTGATGTTGAAAATTGTTCCTTGACCGCCATTTTCAAAATGGCCGGTAAAAAAGGCGGGAAAATTCAACATTGTCCGATTTCAATGAAATTTGGTTTCCAAATAGATATTGATGTTGCGACTTTAAAACCGGTGTTGAAAATTGTTTGTTGACCGCCATTTTAAAAATGGCCGCCAAAAAAGGCGGGAAAATTCAACATTGTCAGATTTCAATAAAATTTGGTTTCCAAATAGATATTGATGTTGCGACTTCAAAACCGATGTTGAAAATTGTTTGTTGACTGCCATTTACAAAATGACATCTCGACTTCAAAACTGGTGTCGAAAGTGGTCCTTAGCAATATTTTAAGAAAGGATATGGGGTAAATGAACATGAGACCATAACACATACGTTAACCCCAACTTCAATAATTTTAATGAGCTGTATGGCCATTTCGGAAATTAATTCCTCATCAGCAGCACTAGAACCCAAACAAAGGAAATCCATAATTTCAAAAAATGTTTAAAATGCATAAAACCAAACAAAATTCGAATAATCAATAATGTCAAATATAGCTAAGAACAAAACTACGATGTTTTTTGTCAAAAAAGCCCAACAAAGAAATATAGTAAAACATGATCAGACTTTAAAAACAGTTCAAGATATTGGAGGTGTTTGAGCTACGAAAGTTTGAGAAACTAGAGATCAACTGTATAACTTACAATGTTACCTTGATTGTGGCAACTGAAAGCCAGCTGTCCGTCTGTCTGTCTGTCTGTCAGTATTTTCTATGTCGTACGATAACTCAAGATTGCCTGCACGGATTTTTATGATTTTTTTACTCAAAGATTTACTTCACTTAAGGAAGCTCCATTTCATTTTTGAGAATAATCAGGAAAAAAAATTGGGTGAAAACTTAGTTTTGATATGAAAAAATATTTTGAGAATTAGCTCTATGTCGCATGATAACTTAAGGTTGCCCTCTCAGATTTTTATACATATTATACACAGTGTTGGAGAGTTTTGATATGAAAAAATGCTTATTTTAAGAATTAGCTCTATGTTGCATGCTAACAAGATTGCCCTCACAGATTTTTATACATATTTTACAGTGTTGGAGATCATCAAAGGAAGTTCCTTTTCCAATTGCAAACCAATTTTTTTGTAAAAACTTAGTTTTATATAAAAAATGCATATTTTGAAAATTACCTCTGTGTCGCAATAACTGAAGATTGCCTTTACAGATTTTTATACATATGATACAAAATGTTGCGTTCATCTAAGGAAGTTTCATGTTTTTTCTGCTAACAGGTTTTTAGCTCGCCTTACCTAAAAGGTCATGTGAGCTATTGCCATCACTTGGCATCCCTCGTTGTTGTCGTCTGTCCGTCCGTCCGTCATTAAAGATCAACTCCTCTGAAACCACTAGGCCAATTGCAACCAAATTTTGTCACAATAGTCCTTGGGTGGTGTAAATGAAAAATTATATCCAACATGTCCGTGCGTAATCCAAGATGGCCGCCAGTGGGACCCATTGATTAACATTGGACCCTATGGGAAATTTTAATTAATTTTTTTTCTAGTCGGATTTTGATGCAGGTTTTTTCATTGAATTCCTTATGAAAAATAAAAATGGTGCACAACTATCAGATTTTGGATAACTCTTGCCCTTTCCGAGCTATAATTGGTCAAACGGGGCATAAATCGCACTTTTACAAAGTACCTCAAATTTTTATTTTTCATTGGATTTTGATGGGGTTTCTTTCTTTGGATTCATCTTCACATCGAGCTTTCGGTGGTGTGTCGAAGGATTTTGCGTAGCTCTTACCGTTTTTGAGTTATAAGGGGCCTAAGGGGGCCAAAATCACGCTTTTACAAAGTACCTCAATTTTTAGCTCACCTGGCCTAAAAGGCCATGTGAGCTTTTGCCATCGCTATGCGTCCGTCGTCCGTCGTCCGTCCGTCTGTCTGTCTGTCTGTCAACAATTTCAAAAATCTTCTCCTCTGAAACCACTGGGCCAAATGTAACCAAACTTTGCCTGAATCATCACCAGAGTATGGCTTCTCAAAATTGTGTTCGATTAGGCGGTAGGTCAAACAACATGGCCGCCGTTGCTAAAAATAGAACATANGTGCGTAATCCAAGATGGCCGCCAGTGGGACCCATTGATTAACATTGGACCCTATGGGAAATTTTAATTAATTTTTTTTCTAGTCATTTTGATGCAGGTTTTTTCATTGACTTCCTTATGAAAAATAAACATGGTGCACAACTATCAGATTTTGGATAACTCTTTCCCTTTCCGAGCTATAAGGGGTAAAACGGGGCATAAATTGCACTTTTACAAAGTACCTCAAATTTTTATTTTTCATTGGATTTTGATGGGGTTTCTTTCTTTGGATTTGTCTTCACATCGAGCTTTCTGTGGTGTGTCGAAGGATTTTGCGTAGCTCTTACCGTTTTTGAGTTATAAGGGGCCTAAGGGGGCCAAAATCACACTTTTACAAAGTACCTCAATTTTTTATTTTTCATCGGATTTTGATGGGGTTTCTTTCTTTCGATTCCTCTTGACATGAGCTTTCAGAAGAGTGCCGACGGATTTTGCGTAGGTTATACCGTTGCCGAGCTATAAGGGGCCTAAGGGGCCAAAATCACACTTTTATAAAGTACCTCAATTTTTTATTTTTCATCGGATTTTGATGGGGTTTCTTTCTTTGGATTCCTCTTGACATGAGCTCTCGGTGTTATGTCAACGGATTTTGCGTAGCTCTTACCGTTTCCAAGCTATAAGGCGCCTTTAGGGGACCAAAATCGCACTTTAACAAAGTACCTCAATTTTTAGCTGAAAATTGTATCTGACATGTCAGTGCGTAATCCAAGATGGCCGGCAATGGGTTCCATTGATTAACATTAGACCCTATGGCAAATGCATTCACAGGGTTCCCACAAGACCGGGAAAACGGGAAAAAGCCGGGAATTTCGTTTGAGGTGTTCCCGGCCGGGAAAAAAGCCGTGAAATTCCATAAATTTTAAAAAAGACCGGGAGAAAACCGTGAAATTTAATCGCCGAAGATTTTTTATTTAAATTTGGATTAACTCCCTTTAATCGTATAATTTTCGTCCCCAAAATAGTTCGTACCCGATACTATCGATTGAGTATGTTTAATATGAAAATAGAATCTAGGAACGAATATTGATAGTGCCAAACTACTATAAAAATCATAGTCTTAACTGCGCTTAAAATCATGAGATTTAACATTGCAATTAAGCGATGAAAAATCATTGACAAGTTATGGCGTTTCTCGAATTTGTTTTTCTTCGTGTCAGCATGGTGGTGCTCGATTATAGCTTCTGCACACTAACAATAATCGTGTGGGTCAGAACACCTGTGCAGAACATGTTCCTACTGTGCCAATGCAACTGACGAGTTGGTGCGTTTGGAACAGCATACAGAGTCAAGATGGTGGCGAAAAATACTGTCGAGTAAGAAAGGAAACTTATAAGATGAATTGCTTTCTTTTAACGACAAAAACTTCAATAAATATTCGAAGTTGGTAATACATGGAATTGAAATACCGCAATATCAATTATGTTATATTCACCGGAAAGTGATTCACTCCAAGGCACTTAGTTCTATAACATAAACTGTGACATCCCAATTCATCTCTATATTTATCATTTTCATCAGTTATTTTCATTTTGTCGAAATTCGACAAAAATAAAAAATGAAAATATCCGATGAAAATGATAAATATAGACATGAAATGCGACAAAAAAAA
>MJUU01021894.1:111513-121681 GCA_002080025.1 Modiolus philippinarum
TTTTTTCTTATACTTATAATTTCTTTGATAAAGCTGAAATATTGTTCACTGGAGGTTAGTCTCTAACTAATCAATTTACACAAATGTATCTATCTATACTCTCTTAAGCAGAGCAGAGAAGGCTAAATTTCTTGTCCCTACCCATTTCTCCCATTCTTCCAGTTGCAATGAAAAAAAAACTATGCCCAGTTTTTTTCTTCCACAGTTAATTATCACTTCTTTTACTTACAATTTTTTAACTTTGATTAATTTGTTCTCGTAGTGATATATAGCTGAAATATTGCTAATCGGACATAAATTTCTAACCTAACAATCAGTCAATTTACTTGCTATTTTTACAGCTTCAAAAAAATGGCGACCAAAAATTCTTGACTGGCGACCAAAAGTTTCTGTTTGTGATCATTTATTGACAACGATCGCCAATTGGCGAACTAAAATCAAAGTCTACTTTGAAGCCTGCACACGGTCACTATCAGGCAAGTACGCAAGCCGATCTAAAATACAAATTTGGTGGCAATGTACGCCTGTCAATTTAGTGGTTGAACTTAATTTAAAAATCAATAAATATCAAACAGAAAAAAATACATTTTTCACAATTTGAGGTGTCAGAATGTTTTTCTCATTTTCCGTGCTCGCAGAAGAAACTAAATGTGTTTCCAGCATGTTTTTGTGTAAACTTTAAGGCAGAATCTATTTTATAATGTATAATAAATAAATTCTCCAATTTTCCTTTGAGCGAAGGGTTGTATTCAGTAAATATCACGATCATTTAAATTTTGATCTCCATATTGAATGTTCTGTTCCTGTCCTATTCCACTCGATTATCAATCTTTCATAGAACAGATAGAACATGTCCTGAACAGGATAATCGAGCACGGCCCATGAGACCTTAAACAAGGAGCAATTACATGTACTGCACAGTAAGTTCAAGAAGACAGTCCCCTAGTGCTAGTTTTAGTGGATTTCAATTGCTTGATTGATGTTTCTTATGCAGAAGGAATGAGTTTGTTCAGGCAAAGGACCTTGAAAATTGTAAGAAAGACCTTGAAAACTCCTTGAAAAGTCCTTGAATTTGGCTACAATAATGTTGTGGGAACCCTGCATTCAACAATCAACTCCTCTGAAACAAATTAGCCAATTGCAACCAAACTTTGTCATAATAGTCCTTGGGTGGTGTTTAGTAAAAAAATCTGTCTGACACGTCCCTGCATAATCCAAGATAACCGCCAGCAGTCCCATTGATTAACTTTAGACCTCATAGGAAATGTATTTAAAAATCAATGTTATTGCATGGATGTACCACTGCTATATACAGGTGAGCTATACAGGCTCCTGTGAGCCTCTAGTTGGGACACACAAGGGAGAGGGGCCCTTTCTGACTTTGCCAGTATTTTAGTTACCTTGGGTTTGGTTTTAGACAGATTGTCAGTTATTTAAGAGTTTTTAGATTGTCAGTAATAGCCATGCAATGTTTTGTGAAAGTTAACCATGGTTAATTAGTTGAGACAGATTCACAGTAATTACATATGGATTGTTTTTGGTAAATTGTCTATAAATACCCAAAGTTTGCATAGGCAGATTGTCATTAATTCCCCAGTGTTTGGTTTAGATAAGTTCGAATGTGCTGTAAAAAGTAAACAGGGAATATGGGGACAGTTTTGTTTTTGCTACTTTCGTGTTAAAGAATGAAGCAAGAAAATAGGACTGTCATGAATATTTTTATGAAATGGGATGATTAAGGAGGATGACCAACAACCGCAAATTTAAGACTGCGCAAAATGATATTTATTAAGTCAATAGTGAAATAAAGATGGCGCCAAAATTTCCCAATTTTTAGCATATATATTCATTTTTTTTACTGTTTTTGACAGTATACTTGAGATGACCAGAGGTAATTGGATTTTTATGACCTTTGACCTTTGTTTTATTTAACTTTATTTGAACTTTGACCTTCTTTTTATTTACAGATGCCTCAAGGAATTCAGATACTGCTACCAATCAAACAGAATTTGATAATACAAAAGTCAGAATGAGGCGTTGTACACCAGCTATTACTACAAATGGTGCTCTTCAACAGTCAGATTTCAATGTAGTGGCTCCAGATAAAACATATGTTCGTACTATATTTGGTCAAAAATATAAGAAAGGAATGAGTCATATTGTCTAGTTGTGTCGCCTGCCTTCATGCAGTGGCGACATATAGGGGATCACTATCCGTCGTCTTGCATCGTCCGCATTGGTGTCACAAAAATTTGTGTCACATTTTTCTCAAGAACCATTTATTGGAGCCTTTTGCAATTTGGCATGAAGTGTCAGTATAGAGACCTATACTGTGTAAGAGAGTTTTGGATCACCTCCTATTTGACGGAACTTAGAATATTTTTATTATTACGCAGGCGACACATGTCTTCCCTGGAAGACTTACTACTAAGTGGTTTAAGATAGCTACTACAGTTTTCCAACGTCTCATGGACTTTTGGATGCATTCAATGAGACATAGAGTAATAAATATTTTGGGTTAATTTTAATCAGACTAAAAATCCTAATTTGTTACACTGCACACCTACATATGTAGAACATGTCTATGAACCGTTTATGTTACATGGTCAAAGGAATGGATTAAGAAACAAAATATGAATGCAATTTCTTGATAACACACTTAATTTAGATAGAATGAAGTTCTGATCAAGCTACTAGTGTGGTAAAGTTTAAGAAGTGAACTGACAAAATACATCTTTAGTATATCTTTTGCCAATGTACACACACAATGTTCTTAGGTGCTTTGCCTGCATGAACTATGACATTATTATATAGTATTTCTGCTATACTGGCTTGACATTGAAGTTTGGTGATTTAAATTTTTAAAAGGTGAAGAATAGTTATCAGGACTGGCAAGACTTTAAGGTATATCTTGTGATGCACAGTATAGTGTGAATGACACTGAATTTTCCCATGTATCTTATTTTTTATACTGAGTTTTTTGCTTGATTTTGCACTAATCTGAGTTTTTTAGTTGGCTCATAGGCCATAGGTTGAACCACAAAATTTTTGTTTGTTAAGTTTAAAGTGATAAATGGAACCTTATTTTTCTGTCTGTCTGTATATATAGGATGTTTCCATCACTCTAATAAGCACAGCTTTTCCCATTTTGTTTCTTGAATTTGAATAAGAAAACAGTTTTAAGATGTGCATGAAGGAAACTAATTTTGATCTGGTTTTATTAAGGGAGAAATTCTTTTGAATTGTTTAGAGAAACAGGCATAGTTTGGATATTCTTTGCATTTGTACTATTGTTATACAGAAAAATGATCCCTGACAGAAAAAAGTTGTTTGAAGTTTATTTTTGGGGTATACCCTAAATATTTTCAATTTTGAACATAAAATACAGGACAGTTTGTATGGGTTTTTCTTGTAAGCTAAACTGCATATGAATATATTGCTTATTGCTTTGCCTATGTGTCTTCTGAATCCTGCTGTGAGTTTTGAGTTGTCTACCTTTGACTGACCAGTTTGTTGAATTGTGGTTACTGTTTCCCCAACTCCTAATTATTTGTGTTATAATGATGTCATTTTTTTTACAGATTTTTTTCATAATTGACAATAAATAATATTGATCAAAATTTTCTTAAGGTTTTATTGTAGTGTTTTTTCATTGAAATTTGGCTCATTTTTATTTGAGTGATAAGAATATAAGAGATTTGCAGCTTTATTATTTTTTTATTTTTTGTGTTGCCTGCTGTAAGCTTGCAAAGCAAACACATAGGATTGCTATTCATTCTCATGCATTATTGTTTGTGGGTTTGTAAATCATTAACTACTTTAGAACTCGGAATCAAAACAAACCAACAGGATATGTTTTTCAACCTGTACTTAAAATTTTGATATTTCAGATTTGTAAAGAGTCACCGAGGCAAGAATAGCTCATTCATTAATCCAGTTTGAATCTTCAATTGTATACCAGATTCCAACCAAACTTTCAGAATTATTTAGTCACATGATCTAGTTGTGCATGTTATACTTAAGATTTAATTTATCATGATTTTTAGAGGTTCACCGAGCTATAATTCCTCATTTTATAATCTACAACTCCTATATAAAGATTCCAATTAATCATTCAGGAAAAAAAACATCGTAATCTTTTTCACTTGATAAAGTTGTGCATCTTATATTTATAATATTTATGATTTTTTATAAAGTTATTTTAGCATGAGCCTTGTTATTTAAGGTACTAATATTCACACACAGCATAATGGCCTGTAGTTTGTTTTTGCAGGCATGCTTATTTTACGATTTCACATCCGTGTATTCCAGATTTGAAAATTATAACAATATTTTAAAAGTATACTGACTTCAGATATTTGCCCATTTTCTGTTTTTGATTTGGCCTATTTTAAAATCAGTTCCATGATCTGTTTGGCTGCAATTTGTATATTTTTTCAGATCTGATTTTTCCCTCTTTGAAGTTGTAATCTGCTTTTGCGCACTGGATGTTGCCATTGTGATTCTTCCGTAAATGGCCATTGTCTATGAAAGATGACCGTTCACTCATGTCTCAACCTGATAAATCACCAATCAAAACTTTTTATTTTTATGATTCAACAACAGTATCCATAAAGAAACATCACAAATCATGTGACGTCGCAATGGAAAGTGTATAAAAATGGGCGGGCCTTTGCCTCTTCATTGTTTCAGAACATCCAAAATCATATTTTACAGACGAAATATGTACATTTGTACTTGCATTTGTTCGAAATCAAAGACCGGTATATCTTTCACTCAAGTTGAAATTTTTTATCTTTTACTCTTTTTTTTGTGGGCTCTACATGAGAAAAGACAGAATTTCTTATACATTCATGACAGATATCCCAGTCTTTGATCTGCTCTCATATAAGAAGCAATTATTCTTGATTCTACATAATATTATGACCAATACGGTATTGGAAATCAAAACATGCAAACAAATATCAAGCAAGTGCCCACACAAGCTAAAGAGATAATTAAATGAAATTGCATCAGAAAAATGCGGTAGTTGCGAGGCAAAAAAAAATCTGATAACTCAGAATTGGGCTTGAAATGTAAAAGAAAAAATTTACTAAATGGTTTGAATCCCTACAAACAGTTTGAATACCCGGTATATCATAAGCTTGTCTAGAATGGTACCTATATAATCTTGTCCAAACCAGATATTCATTGCCATGCAAATGGAAAATCTGATAATGAAAAGATGTTTGTCTTCAATAAGTGTGGGGGAAACATGAGGACATCATATTTGACATCCATAATACCAATATTTTAAGGATCATAGATACTCTGCATGTAGTCCTAAAACATTATTTTTTTTTCTTTCTTTTTTCAGGAAAAGTTTTCTTCTCAACCATTTGGCAATAGAAGCTTTAATTCGACACAGATTCTCAGGTAAGAGTTTACTGTACGCATGATCATGATCAAGTTTAAATTGGTTCAGAGTTGAAAGAAGTTCTTGAGTTATGCCCCTTGAATCTTAGAAATATTGCTACCGGCATGATGGAGTATTTTGTAGTGCTAAGATGCTATTTATGTCTCCCCTCTCAAGGGGAGACATATTGTTTTTGTCTTTTCAGTCTGTTATCTGTCAGTCCGTCACAAAGTTTGTGGACGCCAATTCTCCTACATCTTTCATCAGATTTCAACCAAACTTAAAAAGATTGTTGACCATCATGCGTAGTTGTGTATATTGTCTCGTTGGATAAATCAGCTAATTTTTGTGGGAGTTATGCCCCTTTTTGACTTAAGTTTGTGGACGCCAAAAACACTAAAAACAAATCTGAATAATTAATGTATAAACAAGGTTTAAGACACATGACAATGAGAAAGTAAATAAAAACAATAAACATATTCTCTAATTTCTAGCAAATTTAAACACCTCCTGGTAGATTGGTTATCGAAATAATAAACATGTGTGTGATTTGATCTCAGTTGGCAGTTGGTCAATCATGTAAATGTCTCGTGTCATGATCTGATCAGTTTCTAGAAATAGTGCAACTGGATGTTGATGAAATTAACACCTGCATCATTGTCTAGCGAAATGGTTTTTGCATTTTTTTTTTTTTTACTAAGATAACTCAAATTTATTGATGATATGAGAATTTTATCAAAAAATATTAAATGATACACATAGCAAAGATGATATCAACAAAATGGCGGCATATTTGACACTGGAGACTACGGAAATCGATTTCCTTCAAAAAAAATTAGAGAAACAATCTTTATCATTGTTTTCCGGTTTATTAGGATTATTTCTCATATATCGATAGTAAAATTTTCACATTTTGATGTTCTCGGTAAACCTTGCACTTTAAAATGTGAAAATTTAACAATCTCAAATTGAGAAATATATGTAATTAACTGGAAACAATGTTAGAGACTATATTTATTATATAGATAGCAGTGATTTATCAAGTTGTTAAATAAATGCCATATTGTCACTGGTGAAAAAAAAAATTTCTATTCACCGGAGGAAGTGACATCACAATATCTCTTCAATGTTGTCATTGTCAAGTAAACAACTAGCCCATTGAAATGAAAAAAAGAATTCCCATCTAAAATCTGGCTTTTTAGTAGCAAATCTATATAATAAAAAGCATAACTACTCAACCATCACGAATATCAATAAAAATGTCATTTATGTCCATTAAGGTAGTGGATTAAACTCCTTGTGGAACAAAGTTCTGTGACTCTTTTAATCCATCTGATTTGGCACTAGTGACATTTTTATTAGTTCGCCTCAACGAAGTTGAGGGGGACTATTGGAGTACCCCCGTCGTCCTTGTCCGCGTCCATGTCCGCATCCACGTCCGCATTTGGGTATATATCTTAGTAACTATGCAGTGTAGGGTCATCAAACTTTGCATGCGGGTGCATCTTGGGTTAACTCACAGCCTCCAAGAAAATTAGGTCTCTCTGACCTATATTTTCCGCTTGAGTGGCTTGTATTCAAATTTACATTTTAGTTCATATCTCAATTACTATACATAATACAATAATCTAACTGTGCATGTGCATGAATCTCTTGTGGTAGGTCAGCATCCAGGCAAAATAAGGTCACTATGTCCTATATTTTCCACTTGAGTGACTTACATTCAAGTTTACGTCTGAGTTCAGATCTCAGTCACATTCAAGTTTATGTCTGAGTTGATATCTCAGTCACTGTACATGGTAGAATCATCTAACCTTGCATGTGCATGCATCTCTGATGGTAGGTCAGCATGCAGGCAAAATTAGGTCACTTCGACCTATATTTTCCGCTTGAGTGACTTATATTCAAGTTTATGTCAGAGTTGATATCTCGGTCACTGTACACGGTATGATCATCTAACCTTGCATGTGCATGCATCTCTGATGATAGGTCAGCATCCAGGCAAAATTGGGTCACTTTGACCTCAATTTTCCGCTTGAGTGACTTACATTCAAGTTCATGTCAGGGATCAGATCTCATGTACTGTACATGGTAGGATCATCTTGCATGTACATGCATCTGTGATGGTAGCTCAACATCTAGACAAAATTAGGTCACTTAAACCTACATTTTACTCATGAATGACTTACATTAATGTATACATCCAAGTTCATGGCTCAGTAACTGTACATTGTTGGTTCAGGTAACCTTGTTAATGCATGCAATTTTGATAGTATGTCGGCATCCAGGCAAAATTTGGTTGCTGCGACAAAGTGCCACAAAGAGGCGAACTTTGTAATCGTTGATTACCTATGTTTGATATTCACGATGGTCAATTAGTTATACTATAAATGTGCCATTTTGGAATCACAAATATTATTAAAATTGGACTTCAAAATCTCTACAACTTGTCAAGATATATGCTGTAAAATTATTTGCACTAAAAGAAAAGAAAAACTCACTGCAAATGAAACTGTTGACAACTCATCAGGCCTCTCTGGAGGAAACTGTTTTCCCATAATGTTGTTTTATGGGCATTGGTGTCAAATTTTGTGATACCTTATTGACAGTACAGCGGTATAAATCAAAATAAACAAATGCTGTCATCATTTTTAACCTTATGATTTGATTTTTTTTTTAAAAGACATAATTTACATACATGTATATCTCTTTTATAGGGTGACAAATAGTCAGTTGGAATTCTTCAAAATGCTTGATGAGAAGATTGAACAGGTATGTTCAGATTAAGGATATAGATTTAAAAAACTTTCCGGGTCCCAAGGGTCTGTGATTGAGTTTTTACTAGACAGAAATCTCCTATAGCTCTTCGTAAGTCAATTACTGTGAAAGTACAATTGTTCGTGGGGTTCCAATTTTCGTGGATTTCCTGGTTCGCTTAAACCACAAAATTAAGTTCCCAACGAAATGCAGTTTTCCTGTAGGTTTTTAATGCACAGAATTCGAAACCACGAATTTAAGGACCCACGAAATAGTGATAATTATGAAAACCACGAAAATTGGTGTCCACGAATAAAAGTACTTCCACAGTATCATCCCTGCCACACCTTTTTTCCATAGTGGATTTATACATTTACCATGCTCCTCTCACAGTGACAACGTATTTCACACTGTGACATTGCACACATTCTTGCATATGTAGGAAACTTTGCCTTCCCATGTGACACAGAGTTAATCTTATGAAGGGAGAGCTATATACCTGTTTTGGAGATTGACTGGACAGGTTCTTTTAAAAACTGTATTCTGTGAGCTGACCTGACAGCAAAGTTTGCTGCTGCAGATTTCTCTGTAAAGAAACCACTGCAAAAGCAATTTTTCGCAACAAAACATTTCAATGATTATGGAGTTAAATAGACAATAACAGTACATTGACTTGACATAAACACAATATAAGGATGAGGCTTAGAAACGCGGGAAAATGCGAGCCTCCGGCGAGCATTTTCACGGTTTCAAGCTGAATCCTTATATAAAGTTTATGTCAAGTCAATGAACTATTATTGTGTTTATACTGCAACATAAACAAAGCAAATTTTAGGTAAAATTTATCGGTAAAAATGATGATTTAAAAAGTGAAGTGCACGTCGTAAGCTTGAGATGAATCCATGTTTTCTTGCAACGTCATGGAGCAATCTCTACGGAAACACATTGCTGACGTCATTGAGAAAGTGTTATACGGTCAGTGACTGTCTAACACTTATGTTTATACAGTCAATGTAGTTTACTTACGAAATAGAGAGGTTGCAGTATAAAATAGAATATAAAGTAAATATGGATAAGACAACTTTCACAAATCTTTGAATCATTCAATAAAAGGAAGCTTCTGGACAAGATCAAAATTGTAATAGTTTTGAATTGATATTTTCTTCGGGTCGTTATTGCTAGTAAAACACAGACTTGCCTACCCTTACGATTTTGGCATAAGGCTTACTAGTTTCGAAGTCATCTTACGCCCTTACGATGGTTTACGATTTCCTTACGAATCGGTCAATTTACGGTATTTCCGGGAAATTTTCACCTCCAGTCTGTCGTTTCATAGCAGTTCTGTAAATTATTGTTAAAATCGGCATGTCTGGTTATAAAAAGAAAATAAAAATGATCTTTTAAGGTAGTAGACCTAGGTTAAGGGACATAACTCTTAAAAATCACAGGTGAGTTTGTTGAAATCATTTTCATAAACAGATTCTAAGCCTCTGAGTAACATAGATGATTTTTTTATTCTTTTTCATGTCAATGCTTAAGGCGAAGTGTACGTAATTAACTACTCCAACGATTTTTGTCTAATTTCGTATACAAATAGTGCATGGAAATATATAACAGAAAATCGAAAAAAGTTGGGGGTCACCGTTTTAATTTTCGAGATATGACTATTTGAAGTTTACTGCACGAAACACTAAAATTACAAAGGATATATAGGGAAAAATCGTAAATATCGGGTTTTACATTTACTTAAATCGTGCTTGCAAATTTATTTATCCAACAATTTTTTTGAAAATTTGATATTTTATTGAAAAATTAATTTCTAATGCATTGATGTAAAGAAAGTCCTTAGCAACCGTGCTCGTTTTCAAGATATATCGCTTTGAATGATAGATTTTGATGTAAAAAATGCGTTTTTCCGGCGACGTTACTGAAGACGTTGCTTTATTACTTTATTACTTTATTACTGTAACGCATGGCACTAACGATTATCTTTTTTTGCGTTTGTTGACTTCAGTA
>MJUU01021894.1:123914-158921 GCA_002080025.1 Modiolus philippinarum
TTAGTATTTAAGTTATAATTCTTCATTTTTTTTAGTTGAATACAGTGTTGTTTTAATAAATTTAAAACAGTATGCATGTTTATCAAATTACTCGTTTTTTTATATTGCGTAACCTGTCGCGCGGTAATTTGGGAGATGAAAATAACATTTGTTTACCTGTGACAGTGAAATCAACTTGCGAAATCACACAATCCGATTATTTTCACGTATTACGGAATAACTTAATACAAAGTTTTGTCACATGTAGATTTTCAGGGCTTCGAGATTCAGCTCCATCGGAGCTTTGATTTTCTTTTATTTCTCTTGTTTATATTTGCGGTTTTTTTATTCACTCAAACCTTTTTAAATCTTAAATGAGAAGGATTCGAAGTCGGCTAAAATTAGCAAGGACTTTTATTACAACTGGTTATTGAAAATTATGCACTATTTTATAAATATCAGTTATACTCCCTCGTGTCTATCTGTTACTGTATGAATAAATGAACACCGTAATGTACCTTACATTTCAAAGTATATAACAGCACTAACAGTTCCAAAATCTTTCACCGGTCTTATTGTAATGTCTGGACAATTTCTAAAATATCTGGTCTGACCATTTATACATTTCTATTGAAAATTTCAAGTCAACAGACCCATCACGATAACATTGATCTCGATAACATTTCGACGCCGTCCATTTTTCAAGCATGACGTTACTAACGAGGCACGTCATTACTCCCGCAATCCGCTAGAGGCGTTGAATTACGTACACTTCGCCTTAAAAAGCATTGATGAAACTAACTATTTCAAACGTCTAACTGATTTAAAGAGTTATCTCCCTTAACCTAGGTCTACTACCTTAAGATAAGAGGTCTAGGTTTCCATCTAAGGAAAAAAGTATTCTTGGTTGGAGTACTGTATAACTACATAATGTGCCTTTCACTGAAATATGTAGTTTCTGTGTTTAAACATGTTTTTTTACATTAAAAAGGCCCTTACTATTTTTCATCTCAGATTTCAATTTTTAATCAAGTAACTTACTATTTTGACCAAGAGGGGTAGGCAAGTCTGAATACAGTTGAACTTCAAAGGCTCAAACATCCAAAGGAATTATTGAAACAGTTCAAGCTAGAGGGATGTTTGAGCTATCAAGGTCAAAGGAATGTTTAAAGGGGTTCGCTACTCCATTTGAAAATAAATAGGATTTCAAATAAATGTGATTTTTTGTTAGAAAATTAAAAAAGAAGTAATTTCAGTGAAATTGTCCATAAGTTGATGATCTAGTTTTTGAGATTTAAGTGATTGAAAATTTGGCGGGAAACTGAACTCCTCAGATTTTTCATAGGATTAACATTAGCAAGGTTTAACCATAAATGAATATGACAGAATAAATAAAATTTAATGAAAATTTTTACAGAATGTCCATAAAGATGTATAAAATGAAATTATGGGAAAAACTAACGGAGTCCATGTACAAAAAATTTTAATGCTTTTAAATGGATAAAACCCAAGAATTCCGAAAATCTGACAAAAATCCCAAAACTTGAGGAGCAAACCTCCTTAAATTTTAACAAAGAGCAGCAAAAGGATTCATGAAATCCAAGGTGTTGAAGTTATTGCAGTTTTGAGATATCGAAGTCCAAGTGGATTTTTAAAATCCTTTTGTTCTGTCCTTAACAATTGATTCAAACTGTCACTAATTTCCTATTTCTATGTTGTAATTTCTTCGAAAATTTGTAATTACTAGATGATGTAAATGTGTATAATTACAAGGAATTTCCATTTGATATTTTCCTCCTGACTTTTGACATTTCTGAACTTGATGATATTTTGTTTACTTTTAAGGGTTTATGTTGTGAACTTAGAATTGTTATTTTGTATGAAGGTTTACTTCTGAGCTTTAAATTTTGTTTTATTTTAGGGTTCATGTTCATCAGATGAAGAAGAATCAATAACATCAGTGTCATTTAAAGAAACAACATACAAAACAGAGATTGAAAATTCTTGATGACATAGTGTGACATATTATGTCTATGTCATTGTGTTGCCTTGCAATACACAAAATAATTATGACAGATTATTCTCTGATAACATAGTATAATGGAGCAAATAATATTTTTTGATAATGACATAGTATTTATATGTCATGAACTTTCAAAGCAATACAAATTTATTTTGCTATGTCATCATGACATAGTTATATATGGCATAATGTGATAGAGGATGAATGATGTGTTAATTGTGAAATAGTGTGCTTGTTTTCATTTGAGATGACATAGTATGAAATGGATGGCAACTTTATGGAAAGTTTTTTCCACAAATGATGCAACATGAAACGAATGGCATTTCAATTGCAACATTGAATTAAAACAATTCATAGGCAATATTTTTGGACAAATGACACAACTTGAAATGGATATCAAATTTATGGCAACTTTTGCCACAAATGATGCAACATGAAATGGATGGCAAATTTCTGGCAACTCTTTTTCACAAATGGCAAAGCTTGAAATAGATGACAAATGTATGGCAACTTTTTTTTCACAAATGATGCAACATTAAATGGATGGCAATTTTTTCCACAAACAACGCAAGTCGAAATGGATGGCAATTTTACAGCGATTTTTTCTAAAACTGACACAACATAAAAGAGGTGGCAACTTTTCCATATATGACAACATGAAATTCATGGCTATTTTTTTCCACAAATTACGATGTCAAATGGATATTTTTAAATTTGTGCTTCTAAGAGTTCACTTGAAAAACACAATTTTAAGATCATTTATTATTTGTTTCTATTATTAATGTCCTATGATTATTAATACCTTTAGAATCTCGTCCTATAGTTATGTTCAGATGTTACATTTGTTGATTTTAAAAATGCAATATTGTAGGGTTATTTTATGAATATCGGCAAATATTTCCTTAGTAGAATTTTATATTGCACATGCTTGCAAGTGCAATATTTATTCTACAAGAGATAATATTCCTAAATCTTGCAATAATCCTTTTATTGTAAAGCAAAGCTAAAATTTTTGTTAATAAAGTGATTTTTGTTGTCAGTGACGTTATGAAATTACGTTAAATTGCACTTGTGCAATATGGAAATTTATTGTGCACTTACTTTTAGTTGCTTTCTTAGAGAATTATTATGTTGCTATACAATTATTATTATTATTGAGGTAAATCAAAACTGTAAATGCCTTTTTCATGGAACAGTGCATTGTCTTAGCTGTTATTCTTTGAAAAGTTCAAATAAAATATTAACACTGAAAATGATTTAAGAAATATATAATGCATTATTTTGAAGTTTCAGTGTGTATGAAAGTGTTGACCGAAGCACATTTTTAATAAAGTATGGTTGCACTAGATGTTGAAAATGTGCGCCCAGTCAACACTTCATAGTCCCTATGAAACTTCAAAATAATGCATTCACTTCTTATAACTACATTTTAACCGAAATATAAAAAATTTACAGGAAAGCACATAATGTACATTAGGATTCTATTTTTACAAATTAATCCGCCACAAATTAATTGCAACTTCACATTGATATGCCACGTGATCGGTGTTCACCTATCAAATTGAAGGAATTCAGATGAATATGCATGAAATGTAATAATAAGTAATCAAAACTGGACAGAAAAAGATAGTTCTGCAGTAAATTTGTTTTTCTGTCAATGTCTTAGACTATTCAATAAAAATGCTGAATTTTAGGACCTCATTCATTATTTCTAAAGTTGCAATTTAATTCATTATATAAAAGATCATAAATTGCTTATTTTACAAATTATTCCTTCTGACTTTGATCTTTACATTCCCGCCAATGAACACAACTTGAGTTTTTCTACCTTATACTGTAAAAAGGGTTATTTTTGTGTGGTTTAAATTTCACGATTTTGATTCCTAATCCTATTCGCGATGTTTTATTTTGGCAAGTCACACTTGTGTTTGCTTACTTTCAAAATGAAAACAGATTAACATGAGAGAGGAAATTTTTCCGAATATGTACTAATTGCAAAATTAGCTAAAATATACACCTCACGAATATTTCCCCGTTTTTACAGTATATGATTGTAATATTGGACTTTTGCTAATGAGACTAGAGGTTTTGATATAAATTATTGTGTCTTAATACATATGCTAATGTGTAATAATATTTTTTTCTTTGTAATATTTTGAATTGTTGATTTTTTTTTTGTTACACTGTTTCATTATATATAGAAAATGGGCAGTGTTATAGGTCATAACAGAAAGTATAACTTATATCGCTTTTTCGCTTTTGATATAGTAAGACAAGCCTTGTTACTGTGATATAGTCAGTTATTTTTCTCAGGTGCCAAAGTTTGCAGTTCTTGAAAAAGTTAGTTAAGTTTAAACTTATTTTATTGTCAAAAAGAACAATTGGATAGGATACTTGTTATAACGACGTACATTCTTGAAAGAAGGGTGTAAATGTATTACAATTTGAAAAAAAGTATGTTGACTCTATTTTTGCCTTTAAGGACCTTGCAAATTGTTAACATAGCAAAAAATTAGATAGGAAATAACGCTGTTTATTATAAAGTTAGCAGTGATCTATCTAATTTCACAATTAAACAAATCTCTTATTTTCACTCAGTGAAGTTAACAATATATTTTCACTGAAGGAAATGATGTTGCAATGTTATTGTCAATGTAAACATCTGAGGCATTGATATGAATAAATAATCCCAAAAATGTTGTATCTAAAATCTGTTTATAGATTTTAATATCTATATACATTTTATATTAAGTATTACTGATCAATAATGAGGATATCAATAAAATTTCACTCGTACAAACAATGCAATTGATTAACACTCGTTTTGGAACAATCAGTCCTTCCTTGTTTCACTCGTGATACTACTATTGATATTCATCACGGTTGATTTGTTAGGCCTTAATTAAATCATTCATAGATTCTCTGCCATTTTTTCTCAAAATTTGGGGATGTCGGGCGAATTTTACTTTATATTTTTTATCAACTTTTTCGAAGAATGCTGTCATTTTTATAGAATTTTACAATAAAATTTTTGAGGCTGGTGAAGCAAATTGTGGCACGCAGGGATGAGGTTCTAGAATATTTTTTGTGATGGCATTTTGCTATGAATATCTATTTTCAGACCAATCGAAAAGTCCAGAGGCCTTGCAGGACATTCGATCAAGCAAATAAGGAAAAGTTGCTCAACTGAACATAAATTCACAGGACCCGCAGTTTCATCCCATATGGGAAATCTCAATTTTTTACCTGACATTTGGTTTGTTGGCAAATAATTTTTGCCAGACCGACTCAAGATTTGGCTGATTTCCTTCCATCAGGCAGTTTTTGATATGTCTGTATTTTAATTTCAATAATAGGCCTTTTCCGCTGAAGAAATTTCACTGTATGTTGAAAAGCAATATAGAACGATTGCATTTGCTAGAAAACATTTGCATTTACAGTGGTTGCCATAGCAACTGTTTTATTGTTGTAACATTGTTATTTCTATAAATCCACAAATTTTATAAAAATTATGTTTGTTATTCATACATTGTCAAATCATGGTATTTCCAAGCAAAAGCTTGCTAACATGTGATATTATTTTACAAAGATATTTATTTATATAAATTGTATATGGAAATTGTTGAATTTGTATTATCTCCCTTGAAATTATTGTATATTTTGAATTATCTCCCTTGAACTTACTTCATTTTAATTGTATTGTAAAAACATTTCTGTTGTTTTGTTTTGTTTTTTTTTAATAAGTTTTATTTATAGATTGCAGATAGGCTATATAAATATAAAACTTAATATTTACTTCTTATTTAATTTNCAGACAAATGTAGACAGTAATAAAGGCCCTGTCCTTGATATACTATGTATCCTGTGCGTTTTTGTCACATGTACATTCACTCCATATCCTTTCATTTTCCCTAAAAACAAAACAAAAATAGCTTTAAAATATCAATCAGGTTCCTTGAAAAATATGAAAGTATGCCTGTAAAGTTCTTGCAAAATTTTTGACTTTTATGCAAGAAAAATATGCAGATCAAGAGGGCAAGATTTTGGGGGTTAAACCCACCTCTTTTTGAAAATTTTTTGTAAGTTTCCACTGATCTTATCCAATCATTTGAATTTCTTTCAAACTGATATTCACATATGGGTTTATCTCTTCTACTATAAATGAATTTCTGCCTAGTATGAAATTCTCAATATTATTTTATGCAAGTTCTCGATGGGGGGTCCATTTCCCGAAATCCCGTCAATTTTTTCTCACTTTCATGTTTCCAGAGCGGGAAAATATTTCACAAAGACTCTTAAAGAGACCACTTTTTCCTGCTTCACAGGCTCTTTTTTTGAGTGGTTCCTGCTTCATGCTCGACATCCTTTCCCGTTTTCATGTCCACTTTTTTGTCATGATCCTGTTTCCTGCTTACTTAAAAAGGCCCATCCTGCTTCCCGCTTATACCCCATCGAGACCCACTTTAAAGGTAAATTTTCTACAGATGTTCATTTTCCCTCTCAATTTTCTCAAGGTTGAATCTCAAAAACCTATCAATTTTTGCTTGAAATTTCCTACTGTAAGTGCTCTGAAAGAATGAAAAAAATGTTTGCATTATTTGAAATTATAAAATTCTTGATATTCAGAATTCCTTACATCAAATACTTAATCTTATAAAATTCTGTATCGGACAAGTCAATCCCAGAATAATTTTCTGGGGAGATATCAGTACCATTAGAACAAATTAAAATATAGCAGAATTAATACTCAGCAATTTTTATTTATATATAGTTCATTCATATTCGTAAACATCACATTGCAATTGGTACAAGAATCATGTTCTGTGAGTTATTTTAAATATTTGTTATTTTAAATATTTTTTGTGGTGAGATGCGATATAAACAGTGTAATCAAAGTGTGGAAAAGAAGTCACTTGGAGTTGTTCATGAGCATAGGCTTTATTTGCTTGCCTTCTTCTAAGATTTTTTTTGTGTTAGGTTTGATTTTTCCTATAGGATGGTTCACCATGACATCACAGACGTAAAAAGGTAAATTTGGTTGGCAAAATATAGTGATAATTAATAATGGTCATAAAAATGTCATTTTCAATTCACTCGTCGGATATTGTTAATTGAGGTATATTGATAATTGAGGGGCCTGATGGGGGGTCTCATCACGAATCACGAAAAATATTCGGGACCAATCACAGTTTCACAAATTTAATTCAATCAAGAATCAAGAACGACTCATGGACAATGTTCTAATAACGATTCATGACAAATTAATGAAATGGACAACGAATCACGGGGAATCACGGAAAACAAAATAAACCCATCAACCCTTTGATCAAAATTTTGCAATGTTAACACTTTTACAGCGTATTAATTTTTCAAATATATTTATTTTTAATATCTATATAATCAGCGTTTTGTAAAGTATATAAATTTTGGCAATTTTGACACTTTTCAAAACAACATAAAATTTTTTCTGCACAAAATTTTTAAAAAGTTTAATCAGCAGAAAAAATATGAGAATCTTAAATTTTATTACGCAATTTACAGATCAAAAAATCGAATGGATAACAAAAAAAATGACAAAAGATAAAAAAAATTTTTACATTGTTAAAGAGTGGTCTTACTACGACTTTGTCAACCAAAAATGCTAATTTGCATATTTGAATTAGATTTTATGACATCACTAATGAGGTTTGCCAACCTTCCTATAATATATCTATTGGTTTATTTGTAAAACCAAAACAAACAATTTTTCAGCTATTCAAAATTACATTTTCAGTGTATATATGGTTTTCAACCTTTGTACCCCTCTAACGAATAAAACATGAATACTAGAAAAATGGACTTTGAATGGGGTTATATGCTTAAAAAAAGCTTTTTTATTGCAAAGTCAAGGTTGAAAATAGTGCATTTTTCACATTATGCATATATTGATTTGTCATTCCCTTAATGTGAAACCTTGATGGGTTATCTCCCTGTTCCAAGTTAGTTATATATAGTTAAAGTGGAGATAATTTTAATTTAAATATTAAAAGATTATTATATGCTGATTAAAATTATCTCCACTTTGAACCATACAAAACTAACTTGGTACAGGGAGATAACTGACTGAGGTTTCTCATTGTCCAAAATAATTTAAAATCTTATTTGTGGCACAAAAACTAAAGATAGGCATGCCAGACAAATACTAGTAGCTCAGAAAACTTGATTTCTTTTTTGCTCAAACTGAAAAATGATATATTACTACCTAAATCAAGGAGTACACACTTAAATAAGTATCAGAGCAAAATTTTAGGAAACCTGCTCTCATACCTATAAATTTGGTACAGGGATATAATAGACAATGTTTATCATAGCAAATGTTCGTCTTTGTGGCATAAAAATTTATTATAGGGGCAGAATGATTCTTGCAGTGACAAAGATAAGTATGGCACCATGAAAGATGTTACAATTTGGCAACAGATAATGATTACATGTATAGTAAGGTGACCTGCAAAGGTAGAAATGTATATTTCTGAATGCCAACAGTGATTACTCACATCTTTTCAAAGCTACTGACATTGGGAATTTCAGCAGGTGGTGAGCTGGTTTCGAACCCATACCCACCTAGCAGTCTCTATTCTGTCAACAACTCCACATGACCACAGACACCTCTATAAAAGGGTGCTGGTAAATAAAAGCCTATTATGGGCAGACTAGAAGATGCACAAGATAGGGTAGCAATTGGAGAAAAGGAATTTCAATATATTTGTTTTTGCCATGGCAGCGCAGCAACCTTCCAGACATTTTTTTGGCATGACACTCTTCAATAATTTTTGGCAAGATTGATGTAGCTCTGATAGTATGAATTATGTCATATACTCAACAATATGTTAATTTTTTTTTGTATGACGCGCCGACTCATAAATATTGCATACATAACAATACTGGTATTTGATATCGGAGAGTGAATTATGTGATATACTCAACACCTTGTAACTGATTTAATCATATCATATATGTATATACATGTAAATAAAAGTGCTCAAATGTCAAGATATTTTTATGGTACAAATGTGTAAAATTACATTTAATTTCTCTTCGTTATGTTAAAGTGTTTATAGTTTGTTAGCAAAAAGTGCCCTACAGAAAAACTCTGCAATTATAGTGAATAAGGATTTGCAGTTTTTGATTTCAGATTATGTTAGTAGTAATTTTTTTTAATGTAGATTTAAAGAATTAAAATAGTCTATGTAACTGAGAAGCAATAGACTTTTAGAGTTATGTCCCTTAACCTAGGTCTTCCTCCTATTCAAACCAATGCTTAAAATCCATCCATGAAACTGGCTGCTTCAAACCCCTGACTGATTTTAAGGGTTATCTCCCTTTACCCAGGCCTACTACCTTAAATATATGTTTAACAAAAGTTTTATTGAAAATGGAGTAAATTTCTTAATCAAATATGAAGATATGTGACAAACTGGCCCATCTCCAACAAAAAATCAGTTGATTAAGTGTGTATAGATATCTGCATTTACTCCCCTTTGGTTATTAATACAGTGAATGCATTTACATTGCAATTGTTGAATATTGAAGGTGTTAATCAAATTATGATACGACATGTGTAGAAATACCTGTAGTGAGAGTGAAAAATGTGCAACACCAGGTAAAAGCTACCTCTTGAAAAGTCTATATAAATTTTTTCCCATCAGTGAAAGAATTTGAGAAAAATTGCCAGGATCTTTGGGAAGGGAATCCCTGTGAGGCACACGTCAATGAGTTCCAGAATTCGTGTTGTCATTTTTCAGCACTTGGTATTAAAAAAGAAACTTTTTTCTTTGGAGTTCAGATTTGAAAGTTTTTTTTTTATTTTCTGGATTACCAGATAAGACCCTTTAAAGGCAATATGTACATTTTTGTCTTTGATCTTACTGACCTTATACAAGAAAATATCAGGCAATGATGTCACCAGTATGACGTAATGACTCTTATGATGTTGCTGATAAAAAAAGTAATGGCAGTTTTGAAGTTCTAGACAGAAAATATCACTAATATCACAGCTCGCGATACGCTGATATTTTCTGTCTCGACCTTCAAAACTACAGTTATTCTATATGTCCTACCCACCCTCTGTATACCTTGTTAACATATGAAATAACAAATTCTAAATTTTAATACAATGTGTAAAAATGAGGTGCCTCTAGGAAGTGTCAAATTGTTTCATATGTGCTTTAGTTTTTTCTTTTATATTTTTTTTTGCATTTCTAGACAAATGTGCAATTATTTTGAATGCATTTTCTTTATGTATATACATGTACATTTTCTTATCTTTATGAAGCTAAGTATTTTAGATGTTGTATGATTTTTTTATATACAAATGAACAATGTATTTTACTTTCATTCAAAACTTATTAAACATCACTTGCTCATTATCAAATCAAACATGTTAAAAAGATACTGGTATAAAAGTTTTTATTTGTGTTTGAAATTAGTTGATGCTTCTATTTTTATTGTATATTTAGGCCATAATAAAATAGGTCATAGATTCTCACCCTTTCCTGTCAGGATTTCCTTCAGCCCTGAAAAATTCATTTTTTGCTTTCTTCAAATCTACAGCTTTTTGGCTATACATTTAATTAATAAATAATAAAAAAAAATGTTAATAGAATTTGCCCACCCAATCTTAAGTTTTGAAAAGGTCCAATGAGAATGTAGGAAGTTATTTTATTATTGCCTTAGTTAAATTGATGATACTAATTATTAATGTACTTTTTAAGTTAATTTGTTGCTACTTATTATTATTGTATTTTGTAAATTGTTTTGTTCAAAAATTTGTTTGTACCATGACATTTTTATGTACTTGAACAGCATAATTTTACCCCTGCTAGCAAGGGGATATTTTTTATTGGTGTCAAATCATCCATTCCATTCTAAAATATTTAGTTTTCTGTTTTTATTTTAGTTTACACAGGGTTCACTGACACAGGGGTCTGTTTAGAGGAGCAATAGTGTATATAATGAATGAATCCAATTGTCAATTTACATATAGGACTTTTTAGACAGTAGCTTTTCTATGTTTCAGTGGAGAAACTGATTCCTCCGCACTACATGTAGTAAAATTGGACTGGGCACATGCTTGCCCCATTGAATAAATAAATGCCACCATACTCCTCATAGAACCAACTATTGATTTATTTGAAGTGTTCCATAAAGTTTGTAAAATGGCAATTACTAGCAAGATTAGAATTGATGAAAAGCAATTCACAAAGTTTACTTATGAAAAATTTAAATCTCGTCTTTTTATTTACTATTGTATAAAGGAACTTTAATCTCACAAATGCACAAATGACTTGACTTTGATAAAAGAACTTTCTTAATGATAATAAAACATTGAACTCCAAAGTTCTGAAATGAAATGAAGGAGTCGTCTGGTTTTCACCGAGACGTCATCAAATTTCTCAGAGACCTTGTAGTTCTAGAGAACTAAGCACATGTGAATGCCCACCTACGTTTGTCCCTTGACAGGTGTCCATAATATAAAATTTTATATCAGTCTTTGTACATAATAGGCCTTGCTCTGAGATATGAAAATACAGTCGGACTTTGATGGCTCGAACACCCAAGGGACCGCTGAAAACAGTTCGTATCAAATGGCAACTGCTAGCAAGATTAGAATTGATGAACAACAATTCACAAAGTTTACTTAAAAATAAAGGAAATTTTGTCTCTCAAATGCACAAATGACTTGACTTTGATAAAAGAACTCTCTTAATGATAATAAACATTAAACTCCAAAGTTCTGAAATGAAATGAAGGAGTCATCTGGTTTTCACTGAGACGTCATCAAATTTCTCAGAGGCCTTGATGTTCTAGAGAACTAAGCACATATAAGTGCCACATTTGTTTGTCCCATGACAGGTGTCCATAATATAAAAATTTATATAGGTCTTTATAGTTTATAGACCTTGATCTTAGATATGAAAATACAGTCGGACTTCAATGGCTCGAACACCCAAGGGACCGCTGAAAACAGTTCATATCAAATGGCAACTGCTAGCAAGATTAGAATTGATGAACAACAATTCACAAAGTTTACTTTAAAATAACGGAAATTTTGTCTCTCAAATGCACAAATGACTTGACTTTGATAAAAGAACTGTCTTAATGATAATAAAACATTGAATTCTAAAGTTCTGTAATGAAATGAAGGAGTCATCTGGTTATTACTGAGACCGCATCAAAATTCTCAGAGACCTTGTAGTTCTAGAGAACTAAGCACATGTGAATGCCCACCTACAATTGTCCCTTAACAGGTGTCCATAATATAAAATTTTGTATAAGGATTTGTAGATAATAGGCCTTGCTCTGAGATATGAAAATACAGTCGGACTTCAATGGCTCGAACACCCAATGGACCGATGAAAACAGTTCGTTCAAAAGGGGTGTTCTTAATATCGAGGTCATACTAATTTTACACTTGAACAAAGGGAACAACAAAAATGGTTAGAGAAATCCATGGTGCTCGAGTTATTGCAGTTTGAGCCATCAAAGATTTTCTGTAAGTCTTTATCCATAATTAGAAAAGTATGAAATTCGGTAAAGCAGTCACCAGGCCTTGAATTACATAATTGTGCATCTGAATCATAACAATATTTATATCATATGATATCTTTACTTTTGAAAGAAAACATTTTAATATTACGCAGGTATGTTTAGAAATTCAGTGTTCCTGAACATTATCAAAAGATTTTATCAAAATTTTATTCTGAAAAGAAATTGCTTGTTAAGTTGAAATTAAATCAGTAATACTTCACAAAAATGATAATTTATATTTGTATTAGTATAGTGCATAAATAAAGTAAAAAGTTTTATTTTTAGGAGGCTCACTTCTGATGGTGTTTATATCAAGGATTTCGTGAAACCTGCTTTAATTGATAAAGCATTGTAGACTAAATGAAATGATAAAAAGAAATTGGAGGGTCATGTGCTTTTTACAGAGATACAAGACCTTAGAAAATTTGGCCAGAAATGGGTTTTCTGGATTTTTCCCAATATTAAACATCAGGACTATTTTTGTGCCAAATAGCTAGGAAGCTATATCCAGAATTTTTATGAAAACTTGTGAGATGTCTTTAATTTGACCTATAGAAGACATTTATGAAATAAAAAGTGGGGATTCGACTGCCAAATTCTTTGAGCCATTGAATTGGAGAAAACCAGAGGAGTTCAGAAATCTGACACAAATTCAAAAAATGTGACAAGTGAGCCATCTTAAGAATTTTATCAGTTCTTAAAGCAGAAGCTGGATATTCCTTTAGGATATTGAATAGTGAAAATAAATATGTGAAAAGAAATCGAATAATTTGATTCAAATAATGTCTTACAATACTTAATAAATTGGATTCTAGCAAGCAGTCCAGATAAAAAATGACAAGACTCCGGGCTTTTTGTAGCATTCGGGACCCTTTCCAAATGGAAATTATTTCTTAACTATGCAAATTTCAGAAAATTTTTATCTTTACCCCTTAATTTTAAGCTCCAAAGGGTATTTTGTCCATAATTAATTTCCTCAAATAGCCTTTCTAAGACTATTTCCAAATAACCTTGATAAACCCTGAAACTACCTCCATCTGTTTTGTTCAGTTACCAGCCGTTTTATTTGCATATCTGCATTAAAATATCTTCCCAAGTTCAGTTTTTAAGGTCCATGTCCTTTCCCAGATCCAGAGTTTGTTAACGGACTGACTAACACCGACAATGACAAAATCGGACTTTTCACCGGCAGTGTGACGGATGCCACTTGGGAGCAGATCATGCTTACCCTTCCAGAGCACCTGATGATACATCAGTTTTTATAGGGGTTCACACTGCTAGTGCTTTAGTTTTGTGGCGTTTTTGTTCATTTTTGTTTATTTGTTAAGTCTTTGTCATACTGTCTCAATTCGTGTTGCTGTGAATTGCCGTGATTTTGGATTTATGATTTTAGAATTTCCCCTTTATGATTTTAGAATTTCCCCTTTCCTCGTTCTTGCTTCTGTATTCTTTTTCCGATGTTTTCCCACAAACCCTTGACAGATGTGATTTATATTTCCTTGGCTACTTCTCTACACAAGAAGCAACTAAATGAGCTATTTAGATTGGTACAGATGTGATTTATATTTCCTTGGCTACTTCTTTACACAAGGAGCAACTAAATGAGCTATTTAGATTGGTACAGATGTGATTTATATTTCCTTGGCTACTTCTCTACACAAGAAGCAACTAAATGAGCTATTTAGATTGGTACAGATGTGATTTATATTTCCTGGGCTACTTCTTTACACAAGAAGCAAGTAAATGAGCTATTTAGATTGGTACAGATGTGATTTATAATTCCTGGGCTACTTCCTTACACAAGAAGCAACTAAATGAGCTATTTAGGTTGGTACAGATGTGATTTATAATTCCTGGGCTACTTCTCTTGATCAAATGCAACCAGACAAATCAATGAAAATCCACTTTAAACCAATTTAGATTGATTTTATTTGGCTCATCAATTTGCCTCTGGTGAAGAGAAGCAACCCATAAAATTTAAGCCAACCCTGTCAAGGGTATGTTGGGAAGGACATGGACGTCAAACACTTGACTTGGGAAGATGTCATTAATGGAGATTTTTACTACAATGTACACTGTCTAATGGACCCAGAGTTTCCTCTCTGACATCCATAGAAATTTGATAGAATTTTTATGGTCCTTTATTCAGTTTTTTAAAGTTTTTCAGTTTCAAAGGCACTGAGTCCAACGGCATATTTCTGTGACCCCGCATTGTGCTGGATTAAACAGGTCACTGGCGGGCTACACTGTAATTATATCAAAATTATCTCCTATGGTCAAAGATCTTTTGTAGAACTTACTGCCAATATATATGTACAGTTTTTTTATATAACAATTTCTGGAGAAAAAAAATGCATAATATTTTTATTTACATTCATACATTTAAAAGTTTTTTTTCAAATGGTTAACATTTTTATCATTGATCATGAATATAATGTTTTCCCTGAATTTTCCATTGATCAACCATATTTGATATTTTTTTGTTTTTTTTTTCTTTATTTTCAAACTAAGAATTCTCCTCAATGATTATTCAAAAGAAAAATCTTGAATTATCACAAGAGGATTTGAAATGATTAGTATTTTCATATGAGGTACCTAAATATAATCATTCTTTCAAATGTAGACTTAATGTTTTGTCAAACAGAAAAGAAAACACAAAAACAATAGTCATCACTTCCCCAAAAACTTCTCAAAAGGCTCATATGTGACATAATGATATCTCACTGATGTGGGAAATGGCCACTAGACTAACATGGCCTAAGTGAGTCTGGTTTTGTTTTGTTCATAATTTTATTTTATTTTTTATTATTATTTTTTTTTTGAATTCCTGTTTATATTTAAATTTTTCTATAGATTCGTTTGAGTTCATGTGATAGTGAAAACTGCACATTAAATTCCCTGAATTTAAAATTTTGCATTGCCTGGTTCATTCCATTTATGTTGACAGTGTGTGTAGGTTCATTCCGTTTATGTTGACAGGGGGTTTGATTCATTCCATCAATTTTGACGGGGATTCTAGGATAAATGTTAGCAGGGGTTTGTTTTCATTCCATGGCTTTATTTGCAATATTTAAGTGTAATAATTAGTCTTTTAATTGATGTAGCAATATTATTTCTTTGCTCTATTAATTATTTCAACTAATGTAGCAATATTATTTCTTTGCATTCTTTGTTTATTTTAATTGATGTAGCAATGTATTTCTTTGCTCTCTGATTTTTGCTAGTCATATTTCTCATTTCTATGTTTATTGATTGTCATTTTATCTTGATGCTTCTAAGTTGAAATAAATTGTTTTTTTCTTAATATATTCTTCATTTTTCACCAAGCACACCCTTCATAGTGATAAGACTGAACTCAGATATAATGCTCTAGTGTAAATCTTATCCTATTGCTTAGCCAATACACAATGACACAGATATGTCTACTGTACAGAAAAAATGTGTACTTCTTTTGCTTCTGGGTTTTGTGATCCGTGTCATTCTTAGGGGCAGATCCAGGATTTTAGAAAGGGTGTGGTAAACACTGAAAATGGTATTTTATCCACTGAGTGGAGTGAGACTAAACAAATGACTTTTTTTCACCTAAACCCTATAAATATACCATTTTCAAATATAATTCGTAAAGATGTGTAAAAATTACAGGTATGTGGGTAGTTTAATACACAATTTCCCCTACCCCCCTCCTCCCCGATGACATCCACCCCTTATTGTGCAAAAATACTGTATTTCATTTGCTATTGAGTCTACTTATAAGCAACATTCTAATTATTGTGTATTGGGTAGACAAAGTCAGAGTAATAAATTCAAGAATAGCTCAGTTTTAAGTGGGTTCTTACTGTGTACATGAAATGCTTCAAACAAGTTTTCACTTCACTTAAAACTCTTTGGAAAGATAAGGGGATCACCTTAAAAAGTGGTATTTTTAATTAATTTTTAGAATCCCATGACACCAAAGGTACTTATAATGCTAAAAATTTTAGAATCCCATTCTTAAAGTGGTGATGGGGCCAAAAATTTTAGAAACTTGCAAGGGCACTGAAAAATTGTGGTGTGATTGCTTAACATTTTAGAACCCTAAAAAATTGAGAATCCAATAGGATACCAAGATAACTTGTAAAAGTTCGGTATTTTTTACACATTTTAGAATCCTATAGGACACTTAGTGGTTATGGTGGCATAAAATTTTAGAAATGTAAAATGATGGATAACAAGAGACATCTACAATGGCTGAAAATTGCAATCGCATGCCACAATCTGCCATGGAACCACACAGGAAAAAACACAAATAAGACGAAAGACAAATGTAGACAACGATAGGAAAAAGGGACAGACGGACTTGATAACTGCACTAGCAAAAGCCAGCAGTAGGGTTAAACCGGTTTATTGGTACCCAAACCTCCCCTTTATCTGTCCCATTTCCCCATAGTTTGATAAAACCCACACATATAAACCATGAAAGTGGTGACTGTGACCATGGAGGTATAATCAAAAGATTATACCTCCATGCTGTGACCAAAAATGTTAAAATCCCAATGAATACCACCAGGTACTTGTAAAGTGGTGATGGTGGTGGCTAAACAATTTAGAATCCAATAAGAGACTTAGTGTACATGAAAATAAGTGATGGCACCTAAAATTTTAGAAACTTAAAGTACACCAAGCGTACTTTCAAACCATGAAAGTGATGATTCTGGCTATATATAAGGCACGGACCATTTGATTTTCGGGGGGGGGNTGCCTGAAAGGATAAATAACACTTGTATCTTGAAAACTATTGAAGAATATGGAAGAGGGAATCTGATATAATTTTTCATACTTAAAAATATGTTACTGGAAGTACATTTCAGAGTGATTCTCAAGATTTCTTGGACTAAAGGCAATGTCCAATAAATATGAAAAAGAAAGGAAATGGGATAAATGTCAAGGAGACAACATCCCATATCCAGGTTAAAATGACCTAAAACGATATCGAGGTAGAACTATGTTAAGATTCAAACAAAGGGACCTCAAACACATAAATGGAGAATTTTTGTCTGTCGTTTTCCAACAAACACAGTACAATAGGATAAGATTGAAAATCTAGACAGAGTAGATTGAGATTTATAAATACTTTTCTTTTTCTTTTCATGTATTAATTGTAAACTAATTCAGAATAATAAAGATTGAAGAGTTTCAGTCTGTAACCAGATGTTATCAGGTAAACATGTCTAGTCTATTTATATTACAATGTTTTACTTTCATCTCTAATTTTCTGTTTGAACTAACTTTCACCTGTTACTTGGTGAAAAAAAGAGGGATATATAATGGTATTTCTTCTACATATCTGCTAATATGTCTGGTTTGAAGATGGCAAAAAAAAATCATATGTATAATCACTTAAAAATATTATATTTCAAAAATTACATTGATTACATGAATATATGAAGAGACTATGGTTTTTTTTTTTTTTAAGGATTTCAGTTATTCCCCTTACAATATGTAGGTGCAAAATCTATTGATCAACTGACAAGGTCACACTTTTCTGAACTATCATTGAATTTTACACTTTTATATATCCACAATGGATGAAAAAATTAACTGAGTTAAGGACTTAGTTTTACCGTACTAAAATCAGCAAATTTGGAGAAATAGTTTGGACAAAATAAAGTCTTCAGAAATATTGACCATAGACCACACTTAGGCACGGACCATTTGATTTGGGGGGGGGGATTTTTTTTCCCATATACACAATGCTAGAAAATTTTGTTGAGCCGGGTTTTTTTTTTCTAATGGACAGGATCAGGGCCAGATTATTTTTTTCAACCCAGATGCTGGCCAGAGAATTTTTTTTGGCAAAAGTCGGGGCCAGAAAATTTTTTCTAAAAAATACCAGGCCCCCCTGAAAATCAAATGGTCCGTGCCTTAAGAATCCCAATGTATACTGAAGGTCCTTTTAAAGTAATGATAGTGGCTGAAAAATTTAGAATTCCGCAGAACATCAGTCACATAAAACTGATCTTGGTAGCTAAGATTTTAAAAATACCATAGAGACAGGACACCGAGGGTACTTATAGACCACAACATGTATTAAGATTGATTCAAATAGGAGAAACAGATAGTGAAATTAACATTTCATACCTGCCAACTTTTGAAAATGCTCATGAGGGTTTTGACAGAACAACTTTGTCTGATGTGCATTTACTCCATATTCTTTCATTCACCATTTGACGCCTGAAACAACCATAGGCATACCTTCAAACATGTAAAAGGGAATTGAAATCCACTAACTTTTTGTTTTTTAGCATCTTCAGGACAATACAACCGCTTTACAATAAACCAAAGACTGTGTTTCTAAGCATGGAAGAAATAATTGCTCTCTGCAAATTTCAAAGTTGATTCTCTCATGGGGAATAGCCCCCCCCTAAATAGGGATAGTTGGCAGGTTATGTCATTTTGAAACGAGCATGAACTTTTTATAAGTTTCAATCCTAATATGTTACAAAGCTAATGAAAAGAATCCGTCATACGTTCAAAAGTACTTCATCTATCAATATTCTGACAAATTCTACTATTAAACGACAAGTACGCAAACTATGTTTCAAAGTGTCCATACAACTAGAAAATTGGATATATGTCTGAATTTTATGAAAAGACTTTTATTCGTGTTTACATATTATCATATGCGATTGAGTTATCACATATAAATAGATGGGTTCAATTTTCCAAATAAAACCAACCTTTTTAATGTTCTCCTTTTGAGATGATGTTCATTACAAAAACGATATTATTCAGATAAAACAT
The DNA here is from genome assembly GCA_002080025.1 of Modiolus philippinarum. Classification (NCBI taxonomy): domain Eukaryota; kingdom Metazoa; phylum Mollusca; class Bivalvia; order Mytilida; family Modiolidae; genus Modiolus; species Modiolus philippinarum. The sequence goes on from MJUU01021894.1 coordinate 143,263, forward strand.
TTTGTATTGAACGCCCAACAATACAAGGATTTCTATTAAAAGTGATTATTTCACAGGGTTGAGGTGTTTTACAAACATAATAAATTCGGCTAATAGATTTTCGACCTGTTAGGTTTTAGATTTATGCATATTGCTCAACATAAATAAGGATAAGTAGCAATTTGAATAAATTTGTTGGTATTAGATGTATTCATTACATTTTGTTAGAACTCCTTGTAAATTATATACGTCAGACAACAAAACAACTAGTTAACAAGACTACATTCCTTTAAACCGAAGACACAAGTCAAAATATTTCCATCTGTAGAAATCATGTTATTTCAGTTTTAGCCGGTGTTTTGTTTTATGCCCCTGTGACGAAAAGTTGGCGGGAGCATATTGTTTTAACATCGTCCGTCCATCTAATTGTGCGTCCTCCGTCGGGGTAGCTGGATTGTCCAGGCTACAATTGTAATTCTCTTTCAGTTTTTTTAGTACGTAGATTATATTTTGCAGATCATTTATATACATACTGAAGGTGGTGATTTTGATTTTGATGCATTTTTTCCGAAAAAATATACATTGTTGAACTTAGTCATTTTAGCTCGCCTGGACAAATGTGCAGAGAGCTTTTGTTAATCACCGGCATCGGCGATGACGACAGTAAAAGTTAACCTAGCCTGTGAAATGGAGACGTGAAGAGCTAGGATGTTGATATATGGTACGTGACTTCCTTGAGATGGGGCTTTTTCTGGTACCATAGTTGCAGACATTTTGACCTTGACCTTAGGGTAATTTTGAAAACTTTAACCTTGCCTCTAGAAGATAGGCTCTTGTGGTAGGGTGTTTGTATTTGCTATTTAACTTCCTAATGCTGAGAGCTTTCTAGTGGTATCATATTTGTAGACGTTATTACCTTGATCTTTCCATGGGGGATTTTTTAAACTTAAACCTTGCCTCTAGACGGTTGGTCTTTTGTGTTCATATTTGGTATGTAACTTCCTTATGATGAAAGCTTTCTAATATTAACATATTTGTAGACATTTTGACCTAGACCTGCCCTGAAGGTAATTTTTAGTCTTGCCTCTAGAAGATAGGCTACCATAGACATTTTGACATTGACCTGTCCCTGAGGGATTTTTTAAGACATAAACCTTGCTTCTAGAATTCAGCTGTTCAGTCGTAGGTTAGTCATATTTGGAATGTGATTTTTTTTGTTATGAGAGCATTCTGATGGTACCATTATTTGTAGGCATTTTGACCTTGACCTTTCCCTGAGGAATTTTTTTAAAAACTTTACCTTGCTTCTAGAATTCAGCTGTTTAGTCGTAGGGTCATATTTGGAATGTGACTTTTTAGTTATGAGAGCTTTCTGATGGTACCATTATTTGTAGGCATTTTGACCTTGACCTTGCCCTGTGGACAATTTTTGACAAAACTTGAATGCCTCTGCTGGTGGACTGTTAGTCCCCGAGGGTATTCACCAACCCAGTAGCTAGTACTTTGTTGCTAGCCCGAAAACCGCTTTAATATGGAAACTTGCAATATCTAAATTAAAGAAAATTTTGTTTAAAACTGAGGAGTATCCTCTCTTGCATAGCTCTGTCCTTAACTGATTTTGGCTTTCCTGTTTAAGTTCATTTGGTAATTTGTTCTCTATCAGATTTTACACATATTTTGGTATATGGATTTCCAATGTTTTGATTTGACCTGCACTGAAGAGACATAAATTGTCGAAATGCGCATATGCAGAAATTAAATTTACAGTAACTTCGGTATTTTGTTATTGAATCCAGTTTCTAGAACTTGTTCTCTGATTGCTTGTGAGTGTCTATTTGGCATGTGACCTCCTTGTATCAAATTTAAAAATAATCAAAACTTTACAATTATGAAAATGTCTAACTTTCAAATTTATTGTGCATTTAGGTTACTCTTATCCTGTCTGCTGACAACTCTTGTTCAATGATTTTACGGGGCAAGACTTCCTACAGTTTTTATGGTACGACATATTTATTTTGCAGACCATTTTTACATATATTAAAGTTATGTCTTTTTAATGATTTTGCTTTTTGTGCATTTTTCCGAAAAATATACGTTGCAGAACTTAGTCGTTTTTGGGATTTTGTCATAGAGGGTACACAGTTTGTCCGGCCAAGGTCTCTTACAGTTTTTATACTAGGTAGTTTATATTTTGAAAATCATTTGTTCATATATTGAAAAGTTCTTTTAGGTGAATATTTCCGAATATATATATATATTGTCGAACTTGGTCATTTTTAATGAATTTTACATAGAGGGTACACAGTTTGACCGGGCAAGATATGAATGTGCGTTCTTTGGTGTTTAATTTGATTTTAGTGCATATTTCCGATAAATAAAAATAGAAGATACACAGTTTGTCCCGGCAAGACTTCCTACAGTTTTTATGGTAGGAAGGTTTTATTTTACAGATCATATGTACATATTTAAGATCTGCCTTTTCTAATTAACAATTTTTAGAAATAATTCCTAATGTTGAAGTTTTTTTTTTTTCATTTTGCCATAGAGGGTTCACAGGTTGTCTTACCAAGACCTCCTACAGTTTTAAGGTAGATAGTTTTTATTTTGCAGAGTCATTTGTTTTTTAATTGAAGATGTTCGTCTTGGTTTTGATTTTGATGCATTTTTATGAAAATTAAAATATACATTGTTGAACATTTTGGTGCATTTTCCTGAAAAATATACATTGTTGAACTTTATCATTTTTCAAATTTTTCGTGGAGGGTAATAGTTTGTCCGCTCAACTCCTCCTACAGTTTTGATGTTAGGAAATTTTTATTTTGCAGATCATTTGTACCTTTATTGATGATGTGCATGTGGAATGATTTTGATTTTGTACATTTTTCTTAGAAATATACATTGTTGAACATAGCCAGTTTTCTTTTTTGGTGTATTAGTAATAGAGGGTACATAGATCTATGATGCCGTTACAACTCTTATACAGTGATCTCAAATCAGTAAAATCAACGTATTTTTCGTTAAAATGGAATGTCAATGTCTGCAACTACTGCAAGGAATCTCAAACCAAGGACGTATATATTGTCAATATCCCTCCTTGCTCAAATCAGTAATATAAGCGTATTTTTCGTCTCCAAGTAATGCCGAGAATTTCAAACCAGTCCGATGATCGGTTTTTTTGTACTTTTTCAATGATTCATAAAAAGGTCATTATCTTGACCTCATACTAATACCGGGAATTTTTCGTTAAGATGGACTATGAAGATGATTCGTCAGTCAGTCAGGTCTCCAAGAAATACCGGGAATCTCCAAGAGAAATCAGCGTATTTTATCTTATTTTCATTCAAATAACAAAATACCGAAGTTACTGTAAATTTAGTTTCTTCGTGTGCGCAAAAAACATTCTTTCATTTAGATATTGCAAGTTTTCAAATGAAATTAGTTTCCGGCCAGCACCGAAGTACTAGCTACTGGGTTGGTGGCTTACAGTCCACCAGCAGAGGCATCGTCCTAGTGGTAATAAATAAACCAAATACCAAAGTAACTCTGATTTTAGTTTCTGCATACGAGCATTTCGACAACTCATTTCTCTTTAGTGCAGTTCAAATCAAAACATTTGAAATTTATAAACCGAAATATATGCAAAACCTGATAGAGAACACATTATCATTAGAATCTAAACAGGAAAGCCACATTAACTAAGGACAGGTGGTTGATAGGAAAATGACCTGTATTTGCGGGGTAGGCAGGTCAAATACGGAAAGTCTAATCGCGAACCATTGTAGAGAAACTTTGTGGAGAAACGACACACCCGAAGCAGTATAATGACCCCTTCTATATTTCTTGTACCAGAACAGACTCACTGGGATCGTATGAGAATGCTTCATTTCCTGCCCCTACCTATCTTTCTCATTTTCCAGTGGCAATCAAAGTAAGTGAAAACCGAACCGTCAATTAAAAGAACGAACAATCCACGGACAATGACAAAATCAGACACACTAAGAACAAGGACACCACTTGAGTAAGGGACAAAAAAAGAAAAAATGAAGACACACATACAGATGAACAACACGGACCCAATAAAAAACCATGGGTGAGATCAGGTGTACCGGTAAAGTAAGCATCCCCTGCTTCTTATAAGACACCCGCCGTGTTGAATATTTCACTCCGGTAGTAAAGTCGAATCCGGTAGAGGAACAACAAACTTAAGTTGTAGAGGGAAAGATCTGTTGTTATCTGGGAAACAGATATCCCATAGCGATCCACAAGATCGTGATGTCGACCGTAAAACTTCTGTAGTGATGACTTTAAGTTTTTGTAACGTATCCTTGCTGAAGTAGTCTATTTGTAAGCAACTGAGCTCTATCAAGGAAGTCACTGTAACAACCACAAGCCCTTAAGTAGCGAACTAGTTCTGAGATGTAAACTCCATATGCTGGTGCTTTTGGAATGTTGCTACAAAGAAAAGGGAAGTTGACTATTGGAAAAGTGAAGTCATCGCGTTTGTCATACAGGCTAGTTTTAATGTACCTCTGTTGTCAATTTCAAGATGAAGGTCAAGGAACGAAGCCGATGTAGAAGTATCTGTAGTATCCTTAATTTCAAGCTCTTTTGGATAAATAAGATGAAGAAAATCACCAAAGCGAGGGTTGTTTAATGATAAAATATCATCTATATAACGGAAGCTGAAATTAAAAGACTGGGCCTGTTTTTTTGTCTTTATTTTGAAGAAGCCCTTCAATGAATTCAGCCTCATAAGAGTGGAGAAACAGATCTCTTAAAAGGGGTGCACAGTTTGTGCCTATTGGAATTCCAATGGTCTGTTGAAAAACAAGTCCTCCAAACTGGACAAATATATTGTCGATCAAAAACTCGTATTTCACAAAGTATGCTTGTTCTCTTCCTATGACAATGAACTTATATCTTCGTTCGCCGTTCTTACGGGAGAAACATCTATGAATTATATATTTCAACCGAGATTTCCGTTGTTCATGAGGAATGGTTGTATAAAGTGTGGAGAAGTCAAATGTTTTAATGCTGTTGCAATGCATTGATGATCTAGATTTCAAGGATGTCAAATAGATCTCTAGAGTTTTTCAATATCCACATTTCATTTACACCACTTCTTCAAAAGCTAGTATCACAGTATTTTTGAAGGCCCTATTTTACGGCTGTCAAGATGGAGGTTAAAAGCTTAGAAAGAGGTTTTGTGGAACATTTTGCAGATCAAGCGATTTACCGTTGTTTGTATGGGCATTTGTGTATCTTTGGTACCCAGTACAAGGAAGGGAGATCNTGTCTTCATCTTTGGTCGAAATTCCAAAGGAAAGCAAAACAGATTTATGGTTCTGTAATATCTCCTCCCTAGACAGAGTAGTGGCTGTGTAGGTTGGATTGCCCTGGGAGTTACCAATGCCTAGTTCTTTCTTTAAACATTCGACGTAATTATTTTTACATATGAAAATGATGTTATTGGGGCTTTATCTGCCGGAACAACAACATATTTGTCATGAATGGAGGACAAGTATCTGGCAACATCGGCATTTTGGAAAATGGGTGATACTTTAGTTCTCATTGACCCTCGTAGCTGACTAATTCTTTTAAGAATCATGGACCTCACAGCCTTTATCCACTACGAAAGAGAATCAAGATCTTCATCTTGCTCACGTTTAATCCATTTTCTGGCGTAGTCCTCTACAGCATCCATAAGGAGTTTAAAATTTTGCTCCCAGTTGATGGATTGTGGTTCGCGGAATTTGGGTCCCTTTGCAAGGATATCACGGAGAGACGGGTTTTCGATGCTGTTCAAGTCTCCCGTTATGACATGACCACAGGGACTATATCTGTAAGGAACAATCGGGTGGTTTAGACTTGAGGTCGTCGGTGGTAAGGCTCTGCAATACAAGTTTATGGTTGAAAATTTAAGATGCTATCGGTGAAGTATAGGTATATGAGTTGATTGGAATTGATGTGTCCTTAAAATATGGAGGTATTTTGTTTTTTACATTTTTGGCTCGTTGGCTAAGATGTCCCTTCCACCTTTATTTCGTCCTTCTTCTCTTTTAATTTTTTGAATTGCTTAACTTGTTCTCTGCCTGCTATAGCTGAAATATTGCTCACTAGACGTAAAACTCTTACTAATCAAACAACCAATCTTTTATAAACAATGGTTACAGAAGTAAATGAATGAACTGAAGAACGGCAGTAGAATACCGAATGATTACAAAGTTTAGAGACAAGGCAAAAGCAAGAACACCAAAAGACTGAAGACCAGGGACGTTTTGAATGATGTTTTAAACACATGATTCCATATAGACCATTTTTTCCTGGATAACCTTGCGAACTTGTTTTTCGAATTGATTGGATACGCCGATTATCAAGATTGAAGTATATTTAAAAAGTACGACAATAAGTCGAGAGGAGTCGGCAGCCTGACATGTTATAGACGTGACTGAGTTCAACTGGTGTAGTATCTTATGTGAATTTAAAAAGGATTAGCGAAGACTGATGGTGTTTTACACAACAATACAATAAATCTAATGTTACAGAATATGTATTACGTAACACATATGTCAAATATAAGCTGACACTGATAAAATTGTTCTACAAGTATAGACAAAATCAGATGTACATTGTATGATTGAATTATTGCATTCTTCCAATATTTTGGGATTGTAAACTTTGACTTTGTATACTTTGTTTACTAATCATTTCATCTTCACGAAAAATATTTTGATTTTACCGATTTGAGATTCCCAACATTAGTTTGACTGTCATCTGAATTATTTCATAATAAAGAAATACAGTAGAATTCGTTTAAAACAAATTCCACGGGTCTTATTTCGTTATAAGCATCGTTCGTTATAAGAGAAACCGTGTAGAATTACCAACTTCCGAAAAAATAGTATTCTAAGCTTTTGTGTAAATGTCGGTGTGAAAAAAAATCTGTATAATGTTTTAAAGACGAATTTCGGAAGTATCAAGTTCACTTTATCTATATGGAGAAATCTTTGCATTTTTGCTAATTTGCATATTTTATTGCGGAGTCAAATACGGGCACCGGAATCCCATAGTATTTGACAGGCAAAATTTTGAAAAACAGCTATTTTTGCTTTTTGTACGTATCTGAAGATAGGGAGACACCGGATTTGTTAATCAAATTTTTTTCGTTATATCAGGTAAATTTTTGAGAAATTAAAGCGCTGTTTGGGTTTAAATTTTCTTCGTTATAAGCCTGATTTCGTTCTAAAAAAATCGTAATGAATCTTCAAAAAACGCTGTTTTAATAGCATTGGAACCGGGGATTTTTCTTTACTTTGTTGTAAGCCTGATTTCGTTATAAGCCTGTTTGTTATAAACAAAGTCTTACTTACTGATGGAGATTAGATGGTATTAGATGGAGATAAAGGCTATGACTGACTGTCTTACTAATCATTCCAGAAAGGATGAAAAAGAAGAACGATTTTGACTAATTTGAGATTCTCGGCATTGCTTGGAGATGTTAAACAATGGTCGTCTTACGAATCAATTCATATTAACGAAATATACGCTTGATTTACTGGTTTGAGCAAGAACGTATTTTTACAACCCTTGGTTTAAAATCCGTGCATTAGTTGTAGAGATTGACAATGACTGTCTAACAAATTATTCCATTTTAACGAAAAATACGCTGATTTTACTGATTTGATAATCCCGGCATCACGAACCATTTGATAATAATACCCGAGGGTATTCCCCAAACCCAGTAGTCAGTACTTCGGTAAGTGGTGGCCCAAAAACTGAATTCATTTGAAAACTTGTAATACTAGTATCTAAATTTAAGAAAATTTTGTTAAAACTAAGGAGTGTCTCCGTCCCGCATATTTCTGTCCTTAGCTGATTTTGGCTCCTATTGGTCGTTTCTTCTCTGTCAGGCTTTCCATCTATTTCGGTTATGAATCTCCAAATATTTTGATTTGAACTGCACTGTAGAGAAATAAGTTGTGGAAATGTGCATATGGAAAACAACAAAGTGTTGTTCCATTTTCTTTATCTTACCATGTATTTATAGGGATTTTGTCCCAAGTGCATTTACTCCATATCCCTTTATTTGTTTATTCACAAGAACCGAAACTGAAAACTAGTGAAGCAAATATTGATTCTAACATTGCCCATAGTATTGTCTGTATCTTACCATCACCATTGATTCTAGTAAAATAAAGATAAAAGGATATTTCACTATTACTAATTTCCCTTTTCTTGACGGTGGCATGTGGCTAGCTCTATCCCTGGGGGTGTATGGCGAAATACCGAACTTACTGTAAATAATTTATATAATAGGATCGGAAGGATGTCCTGTGTGAATCCGTTAAATTAGCTTTGAGTTCCGATGAACTGAGAATTTTACATCTATACTAGCTTCTCACTGATACTGGTGATTTCTACTGAAATACACGCTGTTTCATATCCAACCCTACGGGAAGTTTTGAGTTTGATTTTCCTCCATATTGCGAAAGTATTTTATCAACAGTCCAGGCTCCTGTGGCGAGCCGGCAATTTAGAACAAGCACTCCCAAACCATCTTTCCGAATTACGTTTTGTCTAATCCCCTTTCAGTTAGCAGTCTACCTTTATTCATTTTAATTTACCAAAGGGAAATGCGAATCAAAAGAGGGGTTAGGTGTCCTATAACCATATTTAACCTTACCTGCTATTTCTGCTAGTGCTCGTACAAATAACGGCTGTCCCGAGTTACTATCATTGCTAACCTATGTCTTTTTACTTTATTATTTTTTTTGTGGTGTTCTATGTCCAATTGTGGCATGCGATTAGAATTTAAGTCATTGTAGGTGTTTCCTATTCTCTTTTAATTATAGCAGATTTCCTGGATCATTAACGTTTTATATTCTCAATTCATAAATGAACATACCAATATTCCTCTAGTAACACCTATAACAACTCCTTCTAAACTGCTGTCTTTTACTTGTCAGTCAACCAATCAAAGTTCAGTAGAATTATATTGTATACCAATTTGTCATAACTTGAGTATCAAGGTAAACCCCTTCAGGCAGTACATATTCGTATATAATAGAATTCTAAAGAAACAGACAAAAGACAAGAAGTTGTTGTTTTAGGTGTTACTAGAGGAATATTGGTATGTTCATTGAAAAATTGCAAATATTGTATTGAATGATCCAGGAAATCCGTCATAATACGTTAAAATAAATCCATGTGCAAAAACTATTTAAATGGATGAAACACAAGGGTATGAAACAATCTTGCATGAATTTAAGACCTGACACCAATAAACCATTGCGAGAAAGCCATATGAAATGTGACCATCTCAATCCTGTCCCCTTGACGCTTCTCTGATATCAAAATGGAATAGATGTACGTGATGTACGTTTAGTGTATGTGTACAATTTTAAAATATGGCAGCATGAAATGCATGTATATTCAACCACGGTATATATGTATCGACATAAATCATATAGCTGATTTTATCTATGTTTGAAAAACAATTGTATTTTGATTTTAGTATGAGTTAATATTTGGCAGATCTTTGGCAGTTCTAATTACAATGTTACGTAATACAAGTTCTAAAACATGTATACTACATGTTCTATTGCAATTGTTCACAGCCTGTAAATTAGCAATGATATAAGATTGTGCTTACATCAGCACTCATATAAGTTTATAAGGGGACGACCATTTGATTTTCAAGGGATGGGGGCTTGGTCGATTTTGTTAAAAAAATAACTGAATCCTAGTGTCAGTGGAAATTGAACAACTTCAAAGCGTGAAAGACTGCCAGTTACCAATCTTTCTCCAAAAAAAAAATTCTTCAGCCAAAAGCCCTTTAATAGTATCAAACCACGGCAGTACAATATCAAAGGAACAAAACACAAGATTACACAAATCAAAGTCAAGAGACAAGGCAAAATCAAGAACACCAGAAGACGGAAGACCAAAGACACAACATGCCCACAAAACACACGAACATTACATATACAACACAAAAAAACCAAAGCACTAACAGTGTGAACTCTCAATAAACAAGAGTGACATCAGGTGCTCCGGAATGGTAAGCATGTCCTGCTCTGTATACAGCACAAGTCACACTGTCAGTGGGTCAATCCAGGGTAAAGTCAAAACCGGTAATGTCAAATCCGGGAAGACGTGAATCTAGCTGAAAATATCAGTTTTCATTTGTGACACTGACATTTCATATCTATCTATGATGTCGTGGTGACGGCCATAGAATTTCTGAAGGGACGAAAGTAACAATGGCTGAACATATCCCTGACTCAGCAGTATTTGTGACAGTGCTTTTGCTCTTTTTACAAAGTCACTGCTATATGAACTGCACGCTCTACAGTAACTAAATTAATAGATGATTTGCCAATTAATTAAGGTCCATGCAAGTTCTAGTCAAATTTTGTGTTTTTTGGTCAAACCTTGAAAGGGAAATTACTCCTACACCGGACAAACAAACATTAAACATGCACACTTGTTTTAAAGTACGGTCTTCGTGCTTAGCCATCCTGGACAAAGTAGTGCCCTACACAATATTTATGATATTCTGCAGTAAGTTAGCATATTTTCGATTTTTTAATACTTTTCTACTCAATGAGAAGACAGTTCAAGTTAGTACAGTTGTTTATTTTTTTACTTGAAACAAGCAGCACTTTAAAGAATGGTAAGTGCTATTGGGCATTGGGGTTTGAATTATGTTGCCGGCTAAACGTCTGCTAAAGATTAAACTATCATTACGTTTAATTAAAAATGCTTTATTTTTTGGTTGTTTTTCACAGGCAGGGAACCATTCTGTCCCCTTGAGATTTTTCAAAAAGTTACCTCCCTTTTGGGTTTCGCTAAATTCATTCTGTTGATCGCAGAACTGGCAAATGGTCTATTGTGAAATATACACTCCACATGCTGGGAGGTAGGTATATTTGACACCAATAGCAATGCCAGTGAAAGCCGGGCAGAAGTGGAGGAAAGGAAGAACGAAAGAAAAATCAAAAAGTTTATTTCAAGTCATTCATGTCAGTCTGATGCTATAATAAAGCAGCGATTTACAGCCATAAAACTACATGTTTTGTAACAACCTCTTGTATCATTGTGACGGTGTTTTCTTGTGTGAATCAAAGCATTAGTTTTCCATCATTTGCAGGACCTTCGAGGTCCTCATAAAATCGAAAACTAATTTGACCTTGTCAAAGGTCAATAACATCTGTGATTTAAACATTTTCTCATCACATTTGATCAGCTATCTCTTGCAGTTTCTGAGCTATCATGATAACAAGGTTCAGGTAAGACTTTTATTAGCCTTGAGACCGTTTTGATGACTTATAATTAAAGAGTCAATTCTTCAGAAAAGGAATGCAATGAATATATGTCGTATCTGCATGTTGCGAGTTTCATCATCTATTTTCCTCAAAAATATGAGATAAAAAAATCCTATTCTTAGTACGGTTGCCAAACGTTTTTGATAAATTGGCTAGTTGCTAATACTATATACTCATTTAAATATCTATAATCTGATTTGTTCAAATCGTGTCACATGACATTTGAGATTTTGCTGGGTCAACCGGCTAGCGTTGGGTCGCATAGGAAGGTCAACCGGTGAACAAGAAAATTCGATATAATATAACAGTTACCACCCTAGATAGTGTGTGACCCAGCGGTTTCTCTCCCCTCGAAATTTAGGTCACCCTCGAGCAAGCTCTCGGGTGACCTTAATATCTCGGGGAGAGAAACCGCTGGGTCACACACTATCCAGGGTGGTAATTGTATAAGGTCACCAAACTTACTGATGGTAATGAATGTCATCGGGGTCCTCTTAATAACATAAAATTCTTCTTTATGCATGAGAGATAAATACAACTTTAAAGATATTCAGGTTATTGGATGTGATTTGTTTTCATTGATTTATTCACTTTTTTACTTTTTTGGGGCTTGCTATTGGTGTGAGGATCCTCACTGTGTTGAAGACCGTATGGTGACCCTTAGATTCTTTGTTTTGGGTCGTTTTAACCTGAAGATGGAATGTTGTCTCCTTGACATTTATCCTATTTCCTTTCTTTTTCATAACTGTTGGTAAGGAGAACAACCTTTGACCTTGAACCAAATATAAAAGGTATTCACCAGCCCAGTAGTCAGTGCTTCGGTGCTGACCCAAAAGCCGATTCTATTTGGAACCTTGCAATATCTCAATTTTGTTGAAAACGAAGGAGTAATAGTATCTCCCTCATGCAAAGCTCTGTCCTTAGATAATTTTGGCTTTACATTTAGATCATATTGGTTATTTGTTCTCTATCAGTTTTTAAACATTTTTTGGTTAATGGTCTTCCAAACTTTGAGATTTTATCTGCACTGAAGAGACATAAGTTGTCGAAATGCACATATGCAGAATCTAAATTAACTGTAACTTCGGTATTTAGTTGTTTATAGGACCATTTAATACCCAACATATTTTCTAACTCAATTTGATTAGCCTTTTGTTATGATTTTCGAGCTAGAATGACAACAAAGTTCGAGATAAAACGCTTAAGGCCATTAATGACATTTGAACTTTGTTTAGTTGGATATTGAATATGCCACCTTGAATTAACAGTGAATGTCCAAAGCCTCTACGACTTACGGTTTTGGGCTTTTAAGAGTCAAAGAAATTCGTCTGTTGTCAAAGGTCAAAAACATCTGTGATTTTTCGTCAGCTATCTTTTGCAGTTTCTGAGGTATCATGATATTAAACTAGGTTCAAGATCAAAGGTTAAGGTAAACCTTTACATTTAAATTTAAGACCATTGTGATGATTAAGTCATTCCAGGATGATTGATACAGGTCAAAGGCCTCTACTACTTATCGTTTGGGAGTATTGAGCATTGAAACTAGCAATAATTCGGTCTCTTTACGGGCCAAATGACTGAAAGTTGCTGAATATTTTTCCTGTCATTTTTTTTTTTTGATTAACCGTTTATTATGCTTTCTTAGTTGACGTAATTACATAGTCAAAAGTCATCGATGACCTTGACATTGATATTTTACACTTATACTTATGAAAAATGAGAAGGTCCAAACTGTCAACGGCTTAAGGTATTGTTACGACAACTGCAAATCCTTAAGAGGCAATAAGTAAAAAATACCATATCGCACCTTTTTGTTCATAATTTGATGAAATCCTGTCTTACCCTAAAGAACATTTTTCCCATCAGCTATGTATTACGGAGTTTGGCGCTTTGTGACACAATTTTGTTACAAATTTAACGTTTAATTACCATTTATGTTAAAAAAAATCCTTCATAAGAAGTAGTACATTTAGAAAGTTATCTAACTTTTGGTCACATCCTTCTCGACTCAATGACGCTTTCGTATCCAATGGCAACGGACCAACATAACATGTCTCTTGCGACCCCAAAACATCCTCTACACAGTTGTCAGTTCATGCTAATCTTCCCTGTTTCTCTAAAGACAAATCTTTTTTTTTCAGAAATAAAGCATCGATCCATTCTTTTTTCAATACATAGCTGCAACAGAACGAGTTATAAAACAAATTTAGCATGAAATATCTAAATTTTACATAATTTTGTTAAAAACTAAGGAGTATCTCCCTCGTGCATAGCCCTGTCCTAACTTGGCTGAATCTGTTTAGATCTTATTGGTTATTTGTTCTCTGTCCGCTTTGCACGTACTTCCAAATGTTTTGATTTAAATACAAGTTGTCGTAATGCGCATATGAAGAAACTAAACGAATAATAACTTCGGTATTTTATTATTTTTTAGCACTGGCCCGATGCCTTAATCCCCGAGTGTACTCACCAACCCAATAGTAAGTACTTCGGTTGCAATATCTAAATTTTTTACTTCTCATTCATAGAGCTGTCCTTAGCTGAATTTTCTATTTTGATCCTTTTGGTCTATTAACTTCATAAGTACTTCCAAATATTTTGATTTGATCTGCACTGCATTGAAGAAAAATCAGTTGTCGAAATGTGCATTTGCAGAAACTAAATTAACAATAACCTCACTATTTTTAGCTCACCTGACTTAAAGGGTCGGTGTGAGCTATCCCGATCCTTTGGCGTGCATCGTTCGTCATCCATTGTCCGGCGTGCGTCCGTTAATTTTTCACATTTTCATCTCAAAAACCACAGAGGCAAATTCAACCAAAATTTACAGGAATGATGTATAGAGGGTCCTTTACAAAGATTGCCCATTTCGTTCCGATCCGACAAAAATGTACTCTAGCGCGGAACTTAAGTTTAACATTGGACCCTATTGGAAAATTCACACTTTCATCTTCTCCTCTGGATCAACCGAAGCAAATTCAACCAAACTGTACAGGAATGATGTATGTTTCTTTACGAAGATTGCTCATTTCGTGCCAATGAGACAAAAAAACATGGCCACCAGTGCGAAACTTAGGTTTAACATTAGACCCTATGGGAAAATACACATTTTCATCTTCTCCTGTGAAACCACTGAGCCATTTTCAATCAAACTTTATAGGAATGATGTATAAACAGTGCTTTACAAAGATTGCTCATTTCCTTCTAATACGACAAAAAAAAACATGACCGCAATCGCAGAACTTGGCTGCCAGCGCAAAACATACAGTGAACCTGTTTTAAGAGACCACTCAAGGGAACAGGAAAAAGTGGTCTTTTAGGACAGATGGTCTCTAAAAAGAGGTCAATTTCAAATATTGCTGTGGTCATGGCAGTGGCAAAACTTTTACTGTAATGAAGTCAAGATTAAAACCCCAAGCTTACACAATGTGTTAGATTCATCAATATGAAAGGTCTTCATTGTAGATATATCAGACGTGAAAACCTGACAATTGTATACAATGTTGTCTTTGCACGACAGCGAGTCAATGAAAGGTAGACAGCTTGGGATGTAAATCTTCATGTCGGTAAACTGAAAGTTTTGCCACTTGCTTGACCGCAGCAATAATATTGATGTTAAGTGTAAACTTTTAGTGGTCTTTTAAAACAGGTTGGTCTCTTAATACAGGTGGTCCTTCAAACAGGTTTTACTGTAGATAAACATTGGACCCTATGGGAAATTAATCATTTTCATCATCTGCTATGATTATTGAAGCAAATTTAACCAAACTGCATTTGAATGGTGTAAGGAAGGTCCGGTTCAAAGATTGCCTATTTCAGTCGGACCTGATGTAAAACATAGAACATAGTTTAAAATTGGACCTTAAGGGTAAAATCACATCTTGATGATCTACTCTGAAACCACTGCAGCCAATTCAACCAAACTATAGCTTAGCATTAAACCCTTAGGGAAAATACCTGTTTTGATCATCAGCATAGACATGGCTTATACAAGAAGCAATTTGTCAGGTGAGCGATTCAGACTCAGTCAATGAGCATCTAGTTTAATTTATTACCACTTGGCCGATGCCTCTGCTTGTGGACTGTTAGTCCCCGAGGGTAGTTGCCCATCTAGTAATCAATGCTTCGCCCAAAAACCGATTTATTTTGAAACTTGCAATATCTAAATTTTACAAAATTTTGTTTAAACACTAAGGAGTATCACCCTTTTACAAGGTCTGTCCGTGGATGCTTCGACCTTTCTATTTACCTCCTATCGATAATTTTTTCTCTATCAGCCTTTACACGTATTTCGGTTTCTGGATTTCGTAATGTTTCTATATGATATGCACTGAAAATATATATATATATATA
>MJUU01021894.1:160758-177944 GCA_002080025.1 Modiolus philippinarum
CTTAAGTCTGTTTCTCAATAACTACAAGCCATAGGTCAATGATATTTGGTATATAGCTTGGTTTTGGTTAGTACATGTCAGTCTACCATATGGCTTTTGACCTTGACCTAAATTTCATGGTCTAGTGAACAAAGTTGAGTGTTTCTGATTAGAATAGTTTCTTAATTACTGTAAGTGGAATGGTAATAATATTTGGCTTGTAGGTTGCTCTTGAGTAGTGCATGACTGTTTTAGCAACAAGCAGGGACGGGCGAGACATCTATTAGGGTCCACTCTTGTTGGAGAATAGGCCCCGCTTGTCCGGCACACCGCTTCCGTCTTGATACCTTACTTAAAATAATCATTTCTGTTTGTAGTGAAGATGACATGTATGCCCATTAATGAATAATTAAATATTATAACATTTTCCAACATCTCCCTAGAAAGTCTTTATTGCTCACTGATAAAAAATCAGGTGAGCATAGACATGTAATTGTTAAAATTTCAATATCTATTGTAACCGTTTATACAGAGGGTCTCAACGTTAGTACCGTCTCCAAAATGATGTACTTCTTTCTCTAGCTAAGATGAATATTTTCGGTATTCTTCAAATCATGGTTCATACTATGCTTCTCTTTTCCATTTCCATTTATTCTAGGCCGTTAAAGCTGTTACGGCACATATTCAGGCTTATTCCGTGTTACGCTCTAATAAGACCCCATACCATTGATATCATCAAAAATATTTCTAGTTTTGTTTTTATTACTTTGTCAGGGCAATAAATGTTAATTGTGTGTTTATTGTCAACACTACTTCCGCATTTACTGTCTGAAAATCAATAAAAGACCGTTTTCCTTTTGAAAAGCGACATTGATAAAGTTTCATAAATGAGAATCTCCCTTCTCTGATATCTGAAATGGAAAGGGGGATTGTTTTTCTGGGGGTTCAAAATGTGACTTCTCATAAGGTCAGTTTTCTTTTTCATCTTGTAGGATATACATACATTCATACCTGCAATCTAACCATATTTAGGGAGGCTTTCCCCCATGAGAGCATCAGATTTTAAATTTTCAACTCTTAGCTTCAAGAAACAGACTTTGATAATTGCATGATGATTGAAATGTCATAAAGATGCTTAAAACAACAGAAAAGTTTATTTGAAGCCTCCTTTATAGGTTTGATGGTATGCTTGTAGTTGTCTCGCACGTCAAAACCCCATGAGCAAAAAAATGCAGGTATGATAAATTGGAAGTAAAACAGAAAAAAAGCCAAGATAGAAGAAAGTTTTTTTCAGGGATATAGGGAAGTATTATGTTAAAGGTTTTTACTAAAGCCATTATTTCGGGATTTCTTTTATTTTTTGGTCAAGATATTAGGGAACAAACTCTATCTAAAACAGTAGCAGCAAACTAGCTAGACTATGCTTCCAAAGCTTCACATTGAATACTGAAAAATTAATGTTATCTTCAAATCGAGATGTCTTCCACTTGGTCACGGAAAGTCCATTGTACATTGTACTTAGTTGCCTTGATATAAATCCTTTCCAAATCGACGTTTTATTGTTGAAAATGATGACTATGATGACCACATGAACTTAGCTAATTTCAGAAGGTTTGAATATATATATATATCATTCAATATCCAAGGCTTAACACTGTTAGTACTAGAAGGTATTCACAAATCCAGTAGTGCTTACCCATTTATTAAGAAACTTGCAATATCAAAATTAAGAAAAATTTTGCTAAAAACTTAGGATTTCCCTTTGCCAAAGCTTATATTTGCTTCTCATTTACATCTTTTGGAATTATTTGTTCTTTATCAGATTTTGCAGTGTTGATGCATATTGTCTCCTGAATGTTTTGATTTGGTATGCACTGAAGAGATACAAGTTGTCGAAATGGCCATATGCAGAAACAAAATTTATACCTATTCGGTATTTTATTATTTCTAAATTCCTGTCACGGTTTTCCCTTATTCTCTTTTGTCTACACTTAATTTGTAATGTATTCAGCTAAAAAATTGGTACAACGAAAATGTACCTTACAGTTAATCAAGTACTTGCTTTGATTTGAAGATGTGTTACTGTTGTGTATTTGAGGGAAAGAACTTGCACTAAGTATAGTAGACTAACTTATCTCTTATTGTCTATTTATTTTGCAATAAAACATAATGGTAATCTAAGCAAACTAGTTCGTCACAGTTTTTTTTTCGGGCCAGCACTGAAGTACTGAACTACTAAGGGAGGTACGGCGCACCATTTAAACCACCATTTCTTTTGAAATGCCTGTACCAAGCCAGGACCATTGCGGTCGACAATTCGCCATATTAGAAACTAAAGCATTGTGGGTAGAGCGTACACCAAAATATTTTGATTGGTCAAGAAGGTAAATAACGTAACGTCATTGGTTGAAAATTGATTGTTCGTACACCAAAATTTAAAATACAATTACTGTACCCACAATTCCTTAGTTTCTGAAATGGCGAATTGTTCCGGTGGTTTCCGCCTGCATTGTCTTTTTGCTTCATTAACTTTGGCATTTGACAATTCTGTTCGATAATTTTGTTATTATCCCCGTCTCCTAGGCTGGAGAATACTCTCAGAGGTTAAGGGCATATCCAATAGTTTCAGGGGAGATAATACCAAACACAAAAGGCAATGTTTTACGGGAATATGACGTTGATAAATGTAACGTCACAAAGTAATTCCCATTGTTTGCGAAGAACCTTCGAGTTTTGCGGACTTTATGGGTGTTACCGATGGGAGATTTGTTAAAAGTTGCATATTTCAATGATTTACTCGGAAACGATCTCGGTGACCTATGTGGTTTTTGAGATTTTTGAGTATTTTTGAAATCAAAATTTCATAAAATCGACAATATGAGAAGTCTGTAAAATATTGTAAAATTGAATTTGTAATGGGGACATTTTATGCCACTTTTACCACAATAAGGGCTACATATTCATTGATTCAGAGGAATAGAACATAGTTATTTTTTCTGTAAGTTTTAAAACCTTGACATTGTTCTTCTGTCACTTTGGTATCAATAAGATAAAAATTATTTTATCCATTACTTTTCAAGCTATAACTTAATTTTTCTTTAAAAAACGCAAAAATAACCAATTTTTAACCTCGATTCTCATGGAAACAAGATCGGTGACCCATTATTTTCTTGTCATTTTTGGAATCCTCGGTACTTGTTTCATAATGTATCTAAAAATTGTCAAAATGACAATATAATAAGAAACTGTAGGATATGCCCTTAAATGGTGATTGGGAAATAATTTCAAGATTCGATGTAGAAATATCTAAAACAAAAAGATATTTTAACTGCTGAAAAACAATCAAGACGCAGAAGGGCATACAGACCTGCAAATTGTTCACCTATGAGGACATTATAATTCATATTTCTTTAAAATATTTTTGAAAGTCATTTCGACCTTAAGGGGTAAAACATATCACATATTTAAGCAAAATATTTACCTAAGATAAAAATACATTCTTTTGGCGTTAAAGTATTATGATTTTAATCCTCTAACATTCTAAAACTACGTTATTTTTTATCAGGAGATTGCTTTTGGTCGTGACTCTGTTCTAATATTGAAAATGTATTGATTATTTACTTATATTTTGGAAAAAAATATTTACCAATCCAGGTGTTTTGATTTATAATTTTAAAAACAGGTAATCTTATCTACTTGTTGTTTATAAATCATTGTGATAAATCCATTATTTACAAGAAAGATATACGATATCAGATCACAAAGGCCAAATATTTCAATATCAATATTCTCATGATTTAATGGAGTTTAATCAGTTAATACAATACATGTGGGTCAACAAGGAATCCCTTTAGAACATTTGTTTATTATGCAACCATCCAGAAGGATATTGAACTTGTATTTATTTTATTTTAGCTATCTTATGCCTTTGTTTCTGGCATAAAAATGCCATTTCAAGTGCATTGTCAATTTTGTATACAACTGACTCTCCGAAATTGCAGTTAATTCTAGTTCTGAAAATGGGCATTTCGACAACTTATGTCTCTTCAGTGAGATAAAATTAAAATATTTGGAAGACAAGAAATTAATTAAATTCAAAGATAGAAGACCACAAGAATCTATAGGTACATTAAAGTAAAGCGAAATTGATCTTAAGATAGAGCTTTGCACAAGAGTGACAATCCTTGGTTGTATTTTTGGAGAATGTACACTGGCAGTGGGCTCTGGGCTCCAACCTAAGGGCTCCGGGCTCCAACACAAGGGCTCCGGACACCAACACAAGGGCTCCTGGATCCAACACAAAGGCTCCACTATCAGGACTTCTTTCTCCACTTATAGGATTCTAGGCTCCAGATTCATTGGCCCCGGGCTCTCATAGACCTGTGGAACATACATCCCGAAAGGTAGAAAAGGGGGAGTATCAGTCTTCATGTTATGATAGTTAATAATGTTGAAATTAAAGTCGTCCAATTTGTCGAAAATTCTAGTACTTAGATGACCTTGTACGTTCCAAGACAGACGTCGGTCTAGTAGTGTCATTGCCCCAATATTAAATTTCCAAATATGCTACTAGTATTTCGGTTACCCTAGGTGTCAGCATAAAATGTAGATAGTATTATGCAAGACGATTTTAATTGGGTCAGATGGCACATGCCGAATCTGTGTCTTGTAACAAAAATGCACTAACGGTTAGTGATAATCCCCAGAAAAATTAAGGCGGTGTCATCGAGTGTTCAGAAATTCCAGTGCTTTGGATTTGTGAAAACCATTTGGTTATAGTTGACAAAATTACAAAAAGAACAATATGAATAAATTAATGCGTTCTTTCATTTTCTTTTTTATTCAATAAAGTTTCATAATCTTTTTAGCAATTTGCCAGATGAAAACGGTTTAATGCTTTCTCCACCAAAGTTACTTTTGTTATAAGCTTTTAATACCATGTAAAATCTATAATGGCCGGTTTTATCCGATGCAAACACTAATGTTCCACGAATTCTTGCGTCATTCGCTTTTAATTCATTGTATAATGATGCAAATAGATCCATTAATGAAAGCTCATTTTAGAAGAACACTTACTATTATTGACCGACAAACAAATGATTATCCTGCATGTTTAAGGGCTAATGTACCACAAATTGTGGGAAGAATTAAAAGGGTAAAATCTTCATTGCATCATAAGCATTTAATTTACAGCGAGATATTGCATGTTTTCAGATAGAATTTTCACAATCCAGTGAACTAACATCATATATGAAGAAAAGAGGCAGTTTTTATACTAGAGTATTTAAATGCGTAATAAAATGACAATTTCTAGATTGGTAATGGAATATAGCTTTGCCAGTCGTAAAGCTTACTATATAAAAAGACAAATTCATACACGCTTTGTGGCTCTATATAATTATGTAGTTCGATTTTAGCAGCGGTGTTTATAAGGTTTCACATAGTATAGATTTATCCTTGATGAATAAAAATAAATTACTATTCACACATTTATTTCATTTGAATAGATAAGTATTAAATAAATGACAATTTTATTGCGGTGCATTCCAAGTACAAAAAAGATAAATCATAGGGTATATGTTTAACATGGCCTTGCTTATAGCTTTCTTATTTTTCAAGTATGAAAAAACAAGCTTCATATTGAAATTAAATATCAATACTTAATTATGTTTCCAATCAAAAGAGTCATAAATCTTGAATTTCAATAATTCTCCTCTGTCATTCATACTAATAGTACATATGATAAAACAGTGATATAGAAATTAATATTTGTATGGTATTTTAATGAAAAGTGATGGAAGTTTGTGCATGAAAAATTTTCCATATGTGAGACGTTGTGGTAACATTTTGAGAAAGCAAAACGTCAGAGCAACGTCAGAATGACCTTTAATGGTTTAATGCAACGTTTGTAAAATGTTGATTTAAGGATGGTCTCTCCTCAAGTTCAGAACGTCAAGGATTTTACATCAGTATGCTTATTTATTGGAACATCGATCATACATCATTTTAAGCAAAAAATATTTATAGGTCAGTGTGCCCGTTTTTGAGATTAAAGTGCCTGAAATTTTGGCGGGAAACCGAACTCCTCTAGATTTTTCATTTACCTTGCATGAAGGCAATCCACCTGTGAAATACAATGAAGATATATCAAGAATTTCATCAAATTTTGTCAGAAGTTTATTCAAGATGTATACAAACATATTTTGAAAAGAAAATTGGGGGTCAGTGTACAAAATTTTCTAGTGCATAATGATGGAAAAAATATGAGAATTCCGAAAGTAAGAGACAGTTTCAAAAACCTGAGGAGTGACCAACCTTAAGGTTGTGGATAAGTTGTACAAAAAATGTAGCAACATATAGAAAATCATTAATTTTACGTTATTTTACAACGCTGCTACAACCAAAAAGTTACATTTTGATGACGTTACTGCAACGTAACATTGTTTGCTATGTAATGTACCACTAATAGTGGGAAGAATCGAAGCATATGATTTTTGGTGAGATATTGCATGTTTTTAGTTAGAAATTTCACAACGCAGTGACCTATCATTATTGGTGTAGAACAGAAGTAGATTTTATATCACAGTGACAATTTAATTCTATATAAGTAGTTCCATTTTAGCATTGGTCTTTAGAAGGTTTTACATGGAATCGATTCATCCTTGATGAATAAAAATAAACTACTATTCACACATTTATTTCATTTGAATTGATAAGTATTAAATAAATGACAATTTTATTACGGTGCATTCCCAGTACAAAAATATATCATGGGGTATATGTTTGACACGGCCTTGGTTATACTTTTCTTAAGGCAAGCTTCATAGTGAAATTAAATATCAAAACTTGATAATATTTTTCTAACCTTTTTAATCAAAAGCGTCACAAATCTTGAATAAAAATGATTTATCGCTAATTTGCGCAATTTTCAATTGTTTCTGAGCAACGATAATTCTATTATCACTTCACTGCGCTGATACGAACATATTATCGTCAATCTCTATGGGACGTTAGCAACAGCGTATTAATATGACGTCGCGTGACGTTTCGTGACAAAAATAATTCCAAGAAAGAAAGCGCTATATTTAACCTATAATAATTTGTTTAACTAAAAAAAAATATTACATAGGAAAAGAAAACATATATCCGATATGTTTCAATAATAGAATTAGCGATAAAAATACTATTAGTAATTTGTTTTGCTCGGATGGATTTCTCAGCTTGTATTGCATCTCGTGCTGTCGCACTCGATTCTAATTATCCCATCAAAAGAGTAAAAAATCTTGAATTCATTTTATATCTAACTCTTTTATAAAACAATTTATGATTATAATTGAATTCTCTGTATTTATTAATTTCAATAATTCTCCTCTGTCATTCATGCTAATCGTAAATATGATGACTTCAAGATGAAGAACAACAATAAAAGCGTTGATCCATTGCTCAGATTTAAAATGTATTTGTAGAAATTTTGTCTCATTTGCATTTACTCCATATCCCTTCATTGTTAATAATAGTAAATATAATAAAACAGAAATATAGAAATATACATTTGCGTGGTATTTTGATGAAATGGAAGTATTGCTTTAGTTTTGCGCATGGGACAATTTCCATATTTGAGACGTTCTGGTAATTACGTTTGGTAAAGTTAACTGAATGAGAGCAACACTAGGACGACGTTTAATGCGACGTTTGTAAAATGTTGATTTAAGGATGTGGATAAATTGTACAAAAATGTTGTGGCAACATTTAGAAAACCACCCACTTTTACACAAAATAACATAACTTTACAACGTTGCTTCAACCAAAAAGTTATATTTTGATAACGTTGTTGCAACACAATATTGTTTGCTGGGTAATGAACCATTATTAATGGGAAGAACCTTCATTGTATCATAAGCATGTAATTTTTATTGATGATTGCATGTTAGAATTTTCACAACGCAGTGAACTATCATTTAGGTGTAGAATAGAAGCATTTTTTTGTATCACGATGTTGTGGACCGCTATGGGACATCTGTTTCCCGGATGACAACAGATCTTTCTCTTTGCCACTTAGTTTGTGTCCCTCTACCGGAGTTGACATGTTCAACACTGCGGGTGTCTTATAAGAATCAGGAGATGCTTACTCTACTGGTGCACATGATCTCACCCATGGTTTTTATTAGGTCCGTGTTGTTCATTTTTGTGTATGTGTGTGTCTTCATTTTCTTTTCTGTGTCGTGTTGATGTAATGTCTTTGTTTCTTTGTTTTTCCGACGTTGCCATTGTTCTTGGATTGTTTGTTTTAGACTTACGGTTCTCACTTACCTTTATATCAGAGTATACAGTGACAATTTCTCAAATGGGAAATGGAATATAGCTATATAAAAAGACAAATTCATACACGCTTTATGATTTTTTATCATTATGTAGTTCGATTTTAGCATTGGTCTTTATAAGGTTTCGCAAAGTATAGATTCATCCTTGATGAATAAAAATAAATCACTATTCACACTTTTATTTTATTTGAATAGATAAAGTATGAAATAAATGACAAATTTATTACGGTTCATCCACAGTACAAAACAGGAATAAATCATGGGGTATATGTTAAACACGGCCTTGGTTATATTTTCTTAATTGTCAAGTATGAAAAGGCAAGCTTATATTGAAATTAAATATCAAAACTTTATATTTTTACTTTTTTACTGTGTTTCCATATAAAAAAGAAGACATTAACTTTGGATTCAAATCACATCTTACTCTTTTATAAAAATAATTTACTATTTGATTGATATTTTTTAATTAATGAATTTCAATAATTCTCCTCTATCATTTATATCAATATTGTTTATTTGATAAATAGTAACCATTTGTGTGGTCTTTTGATGAAAAGTAATGGAAGCCATTATCCCTGGATTTTTCTGTAGTTAGGCAATTTCCTTTAATTTATTCAATCAGTTCTCTCATTACGAAATTGCAGGATGTCAACAATACATAAGTTCAGTAAATAAATTTTGTCTAGGACTGTTCTTGTAGTGTTGAGAGGACGTGACGGGATGTCATGGTTCGAATCCCGAATTCCCAGACGAATTTTGTGAAAATGCCGATCAGTATAAATTTATTCGAAACTTTTATATTTTGGGAGTTTAAAGTGTGTAAACCCTAACAAGACTGACGGGATTCGAGATACGCTTGAAAACGATCTACGTTTTTCATCATGTGGTCCATGGGCACTCCACGTCTGAATTGTATTGTTCATTGCGTAATAAGGACGCTGAAAAGTGTCATCCATTTACTTAATTTGAATTAACACATTCTATAGCAACTGTACATTTAATTGCAAAAAGATAAATGCCAGTCCGTCACTGCTTTTAGGTTTCATCGTTTAAAATCTTAGTCTATAGTTCATATCAACATTAACAACTGTTAATTTCTTAACTCAACAAACTTGGTTTGGTGTTATATCTAGGGTGATACATCCTCTGGGTTGGCAATGACTATTATGTCCTGTTTAAGTGCTAGTACTTATAGTTGGGATAATATCAGTTTTATTACCTTCACCTGAGCTCATATTTAGATTCTGTATTTTCGTATTTATTTATAAACAAAACTTTTATTGTTGTCCATTGGCGGCACTGCTTCGTTGGTATATCTGCTTCCTGACCATCTGCTGACACTTCTCTCCATTTCACATGATATGTTTGTATCATAGTCTTGTTTTCAAAATATGTTTCTTGACCTCATGTAGGATTTTCCGGCTTTTATAGTTTTTCACTATCTTAAGTAAAATCATTTCTTTGACCAGTCTAAGTACCTCAAATAAGAGTTTGATATTTTTTACCTTTTCACAGTTCACAAAATTGTTTATAATGTTTATCATGTATTGGGTTGCATGTGGGAATCAGGTGAGAAACTTTGGTGTCTTTTCGCTCATGGAAAGGGATATCTTAGATACTTATGAAGAGGGCTCGTTTAAAACTTCATGGATATCAAAGATGCTATCAAATTGACTTCAAGATGCTCAATATTTGATTTCTTTACTACGCCTAGCCATGTATCAATACATGTTCCATTAATATTACGAACGCACGTTTCGCATCCATCACATATTTCCAATTTCCTGAACTGCACATTATGAGCAATAAAAGCAATATTTCATATCATTTTGTGAATTAATGAAATTAGAAATTAAAACATGAAAAAGAATTTCTGCCTACGAATTCAGGATTTGCAAATTGATATGTCTAGGATACTGACAAAAAACCTTTTAACAGAAGTTTTAAGAATCAAGTTTAGGGATCAACAGGTATTAGAATAGTGAGGCACAGTCGGTGTCATTTGAGGGCAGCATTATCGTAAATTCTTCGACAGATCGTTATGAAATTTTGGCATAATGTTTCTTGAACGCAACATAAATACCGGATCCAAATTTTAGGGTTTAACCACACTCTTTTTCAGAATTATATGCCGGAAAGAGGCTAAACTGTATATTTTCCTATGTATGATGTATTTCAGATTTTAAGGAAATTTAATATGTTCCTACGGAAATTGCCTTTAATGGTATCAACAGAAAGATCGAACGTAACACTGTTTTCAAGATAATTTAGCCCATGAAATAGGTAATTTTCAAAAAATATTTTGCGCACCTAGCAATAGGTAGTCTGAGAAGGCGTCTATGGTCCGTCATTGCTTCTTTTTAGTAACATTTTCATTTAAAAGATCTGACCTGAAGCCTTTCCTCTACCGGATTTGACATGTTCAACACGGCTGGTGTCTTATAAGAAGCAGGAGATGCTAACTCTACCGGTGCAACTGATCTCATCCATGGTTTTTTAGTGGGTTCATGTTGTTCACCTTTGTGTGTATGTGTCTTCATTTTTCTTTTCTGTGCCGTACCCATGTTGTGTCACAATCTTATTAAAATTAGATCTACCAATTGTTCTTTATGCTCACTGCATGGTAGATCTAACAACATCCCATTCTACTTTCTGTTCTGATGACCTTTTCGAAATCCTCGGGTTTTATCCCAAGTCCAACGCTTCCAAAATCCTGGAAGCTGCAATTTGATTGGTTGATTTGAAAGGTCATCAGAACAGAAAGTAATATGGGATGTTGTTAGACCTTCCATGCAGTGAGTGTAAGGAACAATTTGTAGATATAATTTTAATTAGATTGGTTGTGTCACTATTTTTTCTTTTTTGTTTCTGATTTTGCCATTGTCCTTGGATTGTTCGTTTTGGATTGACGGTTCGGTTCTCACTTACTTTATGCTACAATCCCTTGTCTGGTCTTTTTAATTTTCAGCAAAGAACATAGATTAACATTTGAGTTTACGGAAAAACACATTCAAAGATCTTCTTCACTGAAACAACAATGCTTATTGGAAACAAACTTGCCGACAATTGTCCTTAAAAATATGTTTTGCAAGTTTTTATTTTAGCCTAAGATCGGCTCCACAATGGAATAAATTTTTATAATGTATCCTATGGAGAAAATTATGTCGAGACACCTCCTCCTAAGCTATCTGTAAATTGAATTTAGTCAAAATTGAAGGATCTTGGTAAAAAATATGTATGTACCTGTTAACAAGGCTTCTCACATTGTTGCTTTTGTCTGAAAGAAATACTACATCGATGTCCAACAAACCGAACTGGATAAGTCAGACACTTTCAAACGTACCAATTGGGATGAAAAAACGTTAACCAAACAACATTATAAGGCTACAGAAATGATTTAAGTTCCACCTAAAGATAACATCTTACCAACCATGTACTGGAATCCGAAGCTTCACATAAATCCCTTCAAACATGGTTTTATTTTGGCATCTGGCAAGTGTTTTACTACTTATTTATCTATCCATTTAACTAGTTCATTTACTTGTATAAAGAAGTCGGTTATCAAATACTGGGAAAAAAAACTTAACAAAACTCTGGTGTAAATTGCTTTTGGGGTGTAAAATATTCTATTGAAGTTTTAGATAAACTACAATCAATTCAAAAACCAGTTTCATCTATCGAGTGTTATGATTATTCTACACTTAATACTACCCTTCCACATAATTTGATTAAATTATAATATAATTGGGACAACTTATTAAATGGTCTTTTAAATTTTCTGGTCTGCAGCTCATTTGCTCTAACAAAAAGCAAGGATTCTTCTCTAATATAACCTAAAATAATCATTGTTCCTGGACATGTGATGATATGATTAATCCACTCAATCTTTTTTGCTGGACAATATTTTTGAAAATGCAAAAAATTGATTCTTAATTTCTGCTTCTTTGTTATGTTTTTGTCATATTGTCTCCAATTATGCTTTGGTATTGTAATGGTTTGCAATTTTTTATTTTTCAGTCCTCAGCATTTTTGCTTCGACAATTTTTCACCGGTGCTACAATCATTGACTTGACAAATGCAACTAGTCAAGAAGTCAGTTCTTCGATGCTGAGCCGAAAACCTTTATAATAAGGGAATGTAACATCTAAATTTCTGAAGTTTGTTTAAGCATAAGGAGTATCTCCTTCGTACACAGCCCTGTCCTTTGGTGATATTTTTTAGCTTTTATAGATCCTATGTGTTGTTTTCTATCAGCTTTAATACAAATTTCGGATACTTTTCTTCAAAGCATTTTGGTTTGAAACCAAAATTTTTTGTAGTACTTTGCTCTTCACTTAAGAAACATAAGTCTTCGAAAAGGTAAAATGCAGAAAAAAAACAAAACAAAACAAAAATAAACAAAAAATTATAGGCACGTGCCTACTCGAGCCTTACGTAGATACGCTCCTGGTTTGCTCTTCACTTAAGAGACATAATTTTTCGAAAAAGTCATATGCAGAAACTAAAGTTTACAGTAACTTCGGTATTTTATTAATAACCATGACCAGCAAAGACATGGATGTAGTGTTGTTCGACAATTAGCAAATAATTTCGCTAGGTGCTAGGGGCCGTCTTGAATATCCTATGAGGTATGAGCAAAGCTCATTGTTGAAGGCCTCATGGTGACTTCAAGATGAAGAACAACAATGAAAGCGTTGTTCCTTTGCTTGTTTTTTACCATGTTTTTGTAGAGACTTTGTCTCATGTACATTTACTCCATATCCTTTCATTCACCATTTCAACAACTCGGATTTTTTTAGACAGTCAAAAACGATATCTCAGAAAAATGGAAAACATACACTTAAGTGAAATGGGTTTTGCGTACGAAAGAATCATTATCAATACTGATAGCAGTATGTCAAGGCCTTTTATTTGATATAAAGGGGACCGAATATCTTTAATGTTTGAACGCAATAATTCCATAGATGTTTTGAGCAAATATGAAAGAAGTACTTGTGAATTGATAAATAAAATAAATCACGTATTAAACCAACATAAAACTATTTAGAATATTATTGTGAGGCTTTCCAGATCAATAATCTACTCTCCGACATTTCATAGGGGAAATAAAAAGGGGCATGGGGTAAATTTTATCATAATATTTGTTTACAAAGCTGCACAAGATCAATTCACATAAATGATATTACATTTTATTACGTCTTCCATCATTTAATCACATTTTTTATCCTTCGCATAAAGTGATCCGTTTATTGCACAACGTTTTTTCATTGAAAATTCACACGTAAAGTTCGATCAAGATGCGTTATAGATGTTTTCTTTGCGGGCGATGGTTGTCCTTGATACTGCATTTGGACTCCTATTTCGATATTTTTGGTAATGAGTACTTCTTTTTCAATCATTTTGGCCAAGTTTTTACAAGGGCTTATTCAAAGAAAACAAAAACATTTAGCCCAGTCTTTTAATTTCAGCTTCCGCTACATAGACGGTGTGCTTTCTCTTAATAATCCTAAATTTAAGGATTATTTACATCAGATCTATCCAAATGAGCTTGAAATTAAAGAAACAACTGAAACACCTACTTCAGCTTCGTACTTAGATCTTTTATTGTATATTGACGAAGATGGACGTTTGAAATCTAAGCTATATGACAAGCGTGATGATTTTAATTTCCCCATTGTGAACTTTCCCTTTCTTAGCAGCAATATACCTACCTCTCCAGCCTATGGAGTGTACATTTCACAGTTGATTCGTTACTGTCGAGCTTGTAGTTTGTACAGTGATTTTTTGAACAGAGCAAAAACACTGTCCCAAAAGCTGCTTAGTCAGGGATTTGTTCAACCTTTGTTAATTTCATCCCTCAAGAAATTCTATGGCCGTCACCATAGCATCATTGAAAGATATGACGTGTCAGTATCCCAAATGAAAGTGGACATTTTCAGCTA
Organism: Modiolus philippinarum; assembly: GCA_002080025.1. Lineage (NCBI taxonomy): Eukaryota > Metazoa > Mollusca > Bivalvia > Mytilida > Modiolidae > Modiolus > Modiolus philippinarum. The sequence goes on from MJUU01021894.1 coordinate 175,001, forward strand.
GATTCACGTCTACCCGGATTTGACTACCGACTTTGACATTTTCCCGGATTGAATCACTCACAGTGTGACGGGTGCTGTTAACAGAGCAGGACATGATTACCCTTCCGGAGCACCTGATGTCACTCTCAGTTTCACTGGAGTTCACACTGTGAGTGCCTTTGTTCTGAATGTTGTGGTTTCTGGTTCTGTGCTTTGTGTCTGTCTGGCGTCATTGTTTTTGTGTCTAACGTCATTGTTTTCTGTGTTCTCGTTTTAGCCCTGTCTTTGGACTTCGATTTTTGTGAATATCACCCCTTTGTTCCTTCGGTATTCTACTGCCGTTGTTTGGATAATGGCTTCCATATAATTTGATACCAATGCTGCTGATGAGAGGTTAGTCCTTGTAACACGTGTACAGCATACTGTATGGTTGTTATATTTTGCGGGGTATTAATTTTCCCGCTATTCGCGTTTAATACGATAAGCGCGAAAATTTATACCCGCGAATATTTCACTGTAAATCTTAATATAAATGAACTTTAATTAAAAATCTGCGAATATAAAAACCCGCGAATAATCAAACACTGAAAACCGCGAAAATTTCGTAGCGCGAATATAAAGCCCTATACAGTAACGAAATTTACTGCTTATTATGCAACTTCGGTATTTAAGTATTTATAGTATCTGTAGTAGAACAGGAATATTTGCTTGGTTCAGAAATCTAAAATGAAGTCGTGTTCTTGCTCTCCGAGTGTTATATATTTATCACTAATCTTATTTCTATCCATAATAACTCGAATTTCGCGACCAATCTTGGCATCTGCAATTTCAAGTGAATCAAATTCACAGACTTTGTGCTTGGTGCTTTGCGTATTCTCTGGTAAAGCTATGACATTTAATATGTTACCAACTCTGGATAATATATGAAATTGGTTCAAGTTTTTCTGACTTTCACGCAGGCAATGACTTCAAAACCCTGGCTCAAGTTTTGATAATTATGAGTTATTTTTAGGCCTGTTATTTCAGTTCTTTCTGCTAACCGATTCTTCATGTAAAGTCTCAAATGTGGAAGGATCATGTTGGTTCCTCTTGTTCGTCTGTCTACTCGTTCGTATGTACATACATTCATCATAGGGATGAAAGTAATTTTGGAGGAGTTTATCGATGTGTAAACGCGATCGACTTACAAACTGAATAAGGTTCGGATGACTTTAAAGTTTGTAAAGTTCGTGAGTGAAAGGCCATATTTACACATCCATGAACTCCACCAAAACTACTTTTTTTCTTATAATTAAAATCCTTCTAACATAAAAACAATGTCGCTTAACTTGACGTCACTATATCCTGCACAATGTTACCTCGAAGCGCATTAATGGGCAAAAAAAATATGGAGAAATAACTTTGTTGTTCATGACGTTGACCATTGAAATTGGACGTTGCAATTACGATTGGATTGTTTTGTGTTAAGGTCAGCAATATAACCTCATGATATTTTAAGATGTTGCGTTTCACATTATACCAAATTATACCACAAATTCCGTAGACATTGATTAACAAATACTTATCGTTATTTTATGATTTTAAGACTCAGGTTTAAGGACTTTACACAATTATCTATATTCAAATGATGCTGAAAATCATGTATCATTTTGCATGTTGTATCAACTAAAATCTAGTACAGGCAATACTCAAAGTTTATTCATTCATTTTACAATTGATCGAAAAAATAAGATTAAAAAGTAATTTATTGTATAAAGGCTTGAATTATTTTCCTTTTCTGAGGTGTTCTCGTTCAAGTCCGTTTCTTTGATTGATTTTTGTTGTCTTGTCTCATTTTTGTCTTGCTTTTTTATTGTCATAGTTTTGAGTTTTGGATCTTGCTATTTTTTGCATCTACCGTTTAGCTTCCATAATTGTTTTCTGAAACAATATTTTGTCAGAACACTTTGCCTGTTATCTTTATGTTAATTGACAATCCTGTTTCTAGGAAAAATGAAATAAAACAGAAAAGAAAACATCTATAATGTCTGAAAAGTATAATCAAATGACAAACGAAAACAACAATAGGAACTCGGGACAGCTGGACTTGGTACCGACACTAGCAAAAGCCAGCGGTATTGTTAACCCCGTTTATTGGTGCCCAAACATTCCCATGTGGTATAGTTCTAGTTCTAGAAATTCATTCCACTCAAACCGGTGCTGGGGCCCGTCTTAATCTTACTCATGAACAAAGTTCATTGTTGAAGTAATCATGGGGACTTCAAAATGAAGAAAAACAATAAAAGCGTTGTTCCATTGTTGAAACTTTGTTTCATGTGCATCGAGTTTGTCTCATGTGCGTTTACGCCATATCCTTTCGTTGTTTATGTTCATAAATATATACATCAAGATGAAGAACAACAATAAAAGCATTGTTCCATTGCTTATTTTACCATGTATTTGTAGAGACTTTGTCTCAGTTGTCGCAATGCGCATATGCAGAATCAAAATTCACAGTTTAAAACTTCGGTATTTAGTTATTGTTACCACTGGGTCGATGCCACTGCTGGTGGACTGTTAGTTCTCGAGGGTATTCACCGGCTCAAGAGTCAGTACTTCGGTGCTGACTCGGAAGCCGATTCTATTTGGAATCTTACAATATCTACTTGTTGTAAATTTTGTTAAAACTAAGGAGTATCTCCCTCATACAAAGCTCTGTCCTTAGCTGATTTTGGCTTTCTATTTAGATCATATTTGGTAATTTGTTCTCTATCGGTTTTTAATCATTTTTGACTTGATAGTTTTCCAAACGTTTTGATTTTATCTGCACTGAGGAGACATAAGTTGTCGAAATGTGGCATATGCAGAATCAAAATTCACAGTTTAAAACTTCTGTATTTAGTTATTGTTACCACTCGGTCGATACCACTGCTGGTGAACTGTTAGTCCCCGAGGGTATTCACCAGCCCAGTAGTCAGTACTTCGG
>MJUU01021895.1:5482-17734 GCA_002080025.1 Modiolus philippinarum
GTATACAAACATATTTTGAAAAGAAAATAGGGGGTCAGTGTGCAAAATTTTCTAATGCATCATGATGGATAAAATATGAGAATTCCGAAAGTCAGAGACAGTTTCAAAAACCTGAGGAGTGACCATCCTTAAGATAAAGCAAGCATACAATAATACAAAACACATAAACATACATACATCTCAGGTAAAATTTCATATACATTTTCTTTTTAAATTTTAGTTGTTTGAATATCTAGATAAGAAAAAAGGAGTTTGAAATGCCACACAGTACCTTACAATTAGCGTAGTTGTAAGTTTTCGATTAATTTTGTGTCTTGTCCCTAGTTAAAATGTCAACATCTTTGCTGTTAATATGGACGGGAAAATTATGTTTACACTGTACTGGAAGACAATCAGGTGTAACAATTATTGTAATTCAATTTCTTGAAGTTGTTCTATTAGCATTTGAAGGCTATTTGATAAACAGTGCGCTATAATGACCTAATCTAAACTTTATATATAGAGAACTCATCACTGTCAAGATTAACATTTAACAGATGCCGTGTACACAAATAGCTGTAAATTCTGTGTAATATATATATAATTACACACTGACCGAAAATCTCTACGCATTAAATTCAAAATCATTAGTAATATAAAAAAAAACTTCGAACTTATAAAGTTTGTATTTCATTAAAATCTTTCTGTGTATATTAGAAATTTAAAACACATCATAATCTGTTATTGTTAACATTTGATTTGTCAAAACTGAAGATATCTTTTCTCAGTGTAGGTATGCAATATTTTGAGCAAAGCGTATACCAAGGAGCAAATATTTGGTGTACAAATATTTCTAAAAAATATAATTTTCTATCCCATCGTTTACACGAATGATTTGAGTGATAATTTCAGCGATCTTTAAAAGATAACTTGAACAGCTCTTGAGTATCTCAGGCATTCTCAACAAAAATATTCAAAATTATGACCAAGAGTATATATCAAATGGGCATTTTTATTTTGTAGTCACTGAAATTGTTCTTAAAAATGGGATTAATCATAAGAAATAACAAAATACCGAACTGAGATTCTGCATATGGCCATTTCGACAACTTATGTGACATCAGTGCAGATAAAATCTTAACATTTGGAAGACCATAAAGTGATAAGAAATTAATAAATAAGCTTTGGAGACTTTTTTGTTAAATGTTATAACCAAGTTAAATGATTGAAAAAATATTAATTCAAATCAGTAAAACTTTGATTTGACATTACCGGTTTTGACTTTACCCTGGATTGACCTACTGACAGTGTGACGGATGCTGTATACAGAGTAGGACATGCTTACCCTTCCGGAGCACCTGATGTCACTCTGTTCTTTTGAGAGTTCACACTGTTAGTGCTTTAGTTGTTTGTGTTGTATATGTAGTGGTTGTGTGTTTTGTGGGCGTGTGATGTCTTTAGTCTTCCGTCTTCTGGTGTTCTTGATTTTGCTTTGTCTCTGGACTTTGATTTATGTAATCTTATGCTTTGTTCCTTCGGTAATCTACTGCCGTTGTTGTAATACATAACAATTCAAATTACCATTTTCCATGACAATAATACTGAATTAAAGATTTATTAAAATAATCAATGTGAAAGTCTATTCCCCGGGTTAAATGCTTCAAAATAAAAGCGTGTTCACACATGCACGCAGTGTTTTGCATCGTATTTATATTTTGTATTAATGTTTGAATGGCGAAGAAAAAATGTTTTGATTGTGAAATGATGTATATATATATATATATATCAAAAATTGTCAAAAATATCCACACTATTTTACGATTTTACATAACAATTATGGAACATTTAATGTGATATTCAGTGAATTTTACGATTTTACATATGTGAATATTATTTAACAATACATTGTGNGTCAAAAATATCCACACTATTTTACGATTTTACATAACAATTATGGAACATTTAATGTGATATATATATATATATATATATATATATATATAAATGAAACATCTTTGTAAACGGTACAAAGATTGTGAGAATTAAGTATTATATCGTAATTCACTCAAATATGGTTTGCCACTTTTTGCTTCACCGGTTGAACTAGTACATGTACTTTCTTTTCACATTTCTGATAATTAACCCATATTTGAAAACAACCTCAGTAACTACATTCATCCCCGAGTAGTATAAAAAATGCCCATTGGACATATGTTTTGATGTAACGTATACATTTCTGTCGATACAGAGGCTGAAACGAGGTATAAAATGCAAAATTATAAAACAATAACTTGTCTCAGGGGATCGGACAGTTCAGTGACTTACCTTTTAGTTCATCGTCCGGTTATATCCTGTGAAGTTGTAACTTATTTCTAATTGTCATGCGTATGTGCTGATGCAAGTCTTGTAGATTTTCAGTTGTAATTTGCTAATATTGTTACAAAAACAGGAAAACAGCAAACACCTACAATGGCCAGGAACTACAATCACATGCCACAATTTACAAGCAAACTGCACCAGAAAAACAATAATGAAAACAAGAGACAAACATAAATAACGATAGGAACTCGGGATAGCCGGACTTGGTACCGGCACCAGCAAAAGCCAGTGGTAGGGTTAAACCGGTTTATGGGTACCCAAACCTCCCCTTTCTCTATCCCGTTTCCTGTGCCCTGCTATATAATCATTTGATCTCTCTAGTGGGTTCAAGTTATAATTTGCTGCTGTTATGCCCTATACTGTACAATTAACTGGTTCATATCGGCCTCTAACGGCTATTTATCTGAATACGGTATTTTACTTTATTACTTTTAGTGATATATAATCATCATGTTACATTTCCGTAATGTCTATTTGTCAGTGCTTGTATCACGATTTTCAAAAAGACCTTAAACGCAAGCCACAAGCATGTTTACTTACATAGAATTCTAGAGAAAAAACACAACAAATGACTTTAAAAACCTCAAAATCATTTTGACTATAATTGTGTTAAGTTAATCTTTGTCATAATTGATCTAATTTATCTTGTTCTGACTTTTTATTCTTAAATTGTAATGCAGTTGCTTGTGTCCAAGTTTCTGTCAAAGCTTTGATCAGAAACTTATCACGATTCGTACTCGCATAAAAATCCAAGAGTGGACGAGTTCACTCTTTTTCCTGCTAAGATAGTTGTTGATTTGAGAAAATTATATAGTTTGTCATGAACTTGGGTGAAATGTACGTCATCTGTTAATTAGATGTTTGTGCTGATATTCGGACACAATTGTTCAAAAGCATGGATAATGTTAACAATAAACGCTAAAATATTGAAACCACACACTTTATTAGTAATTTAATTAAGCTTTGGAATAGGCTTAGGTGATAATTTTTACTTTTGTTTCGAATACTCCGTGATTCAGCACAATTGATATGTTTACCGTATTTTTTGTTTAATTATCTGTCCTTAATTGTACAAACAAGAAATATTGACAGTATTTACAGATTTTAAGTTTTGACAAAACATCCATGTCATATATCAATAAATAAAACTTTTATAAAATATTTTATTTGAAATTTTGCAATATCTAAATTTAGAAAATTTTGTTAAACTTACGAGTATCTCCCTCTTCCATAGCTCTGTCCTTAGCTGAAATTTTGGCTTTTCTATTTAGATCATTTTGGTTATTTTTTCTCTATCAGGTTTTACACATGTTTCAGTTCATGAACTTCCAAATGTTTTGGTTTGATCTACATTGATGAGTCATAATTTGTCGAAATGCGCATATGCAGAAAATAAATTAACAGTAACTTCGGTATTTTGTTATTTTACGTTTGAAATCACAAATTTCAATTACTACCGTTCGTTTTTAATTTGATCACACAAGCTGTAAAAAAGTAAAATAAAAAAAAGAAAAAAAATTCCATTTACATCTTCTCAACATCTATACTATAATTATGTCACCTTGACCTATATTTTCCGCATCAATGAATTTGACTTAATTTTCGCTTTGATCCATAATATCAATAATGTTCAAACAATTTGGAACTTAGGAAATTTGATTTTGATGTAGAATTGTTGCATATGGTCTATAGATAAGCAATAAACTTTCAGGATTTTATGCCGATTCCAACTTTGTTAATTTCCTGAAAATGTCAATACTAACAATTTTTTCAAATTTTTGCATGCAATCATATATTTTAGCAATTTTTCATACCAGACATAATTCTAAAACTTAAAAATGAAAAAAAAATGGTTCCAACAAGCAATTTTCGGGAATTCTTGTTAACAACCGGGTTTTTTGGACCAATTTTAGTAAAAACATTTCTTTTTTCAATACTTATATTTCAAACAATTTATTCCAATTTTGGTAAATTTCCTGAAACTCTCAAAGACAAACAATTATATATATTTCATCATGTAACTACAATGGTATAAGTTCAATTAATTTCAGTATTTTATATGTATTTCTTTTCTTTTATTTAGTTAATTACTACAAAGCAGATCAATTTGTATATTGTATTAACATATGTTATATTTATTACTTGCTTATGTTGTAAATTGTAGGGAAAGGGCTTATAATAATGTTGTAATAATTTGTGCCCGATCCCTTTCCTTTTGAGCAATGAAATAAGTTTAATTCGAAAATTCGACAAACAATTTTTCGAAATTCTTGTAAGCGACAATGCTTTTTGAATGAATTTTAGAGAAAACAAAGTTTTTCGATGCTTATTTTAAAAAATTTTGGTAAATTTCCTGATACTCTCAAACTGAGTCAATTAAAAGACAACTAATGTTTTGAAATTCTTGTTAGCAACCAAGCATTTGGATGAATTGTTGTCAAAACAAATATTGCCAATGGTTAGATTTTTAAAAAATGGTTTCAGATTTGGTAAATTTCCTGATACTCTCAAGGACCCGTTTTTTTTTTAGAATTTTTAGTAACCACATATTAATATAGGCCAAATTTTAATGAAAGCGTAGTGAGCAGGCGAGACACTATGTTCCGCGGAAACTGTACGATTTTTTTCTACAAAAATTATTCTGAAAAAATGGAACTTTTTGGAGTTCTGAATTTCATTTTCTCAAAAACCCAAAAATGCAAAAATTGTTGAAAAGGGTGAATTTTTAACCTTTTGTGCTCCTACCATTGCTGTAACCTAAAAATGACAAATTTTTTGACAAAAATTGGCTTACTTGTTCTGGACATTCTAAATTTAAAAATACATAAAAAAGATTGATATGGCTAAAATATCTAGGGAGCTAGATAGTATTAAAAAGTGGTGCGTTTCTTGTGTTGCTCAGTATATATTTCCAGCACTGATGTTAAAACACCACTAGCAATTCTAAAAAGGTAAAACCAAAAATATATATCAAACAAAGGGCATTGTTTTTACAAAATATTCAGGGAAGTTTCAACAGCTGTGATATGTAGAATACACATCTCTTTTCGCGAGTTTCTGCCGTTCAAATCTCTCGTCGAGAATCCTGTAAAAAGTAGGGAGTATCACCCTCTTACATAGCTCTGTCCTCAGCTTATTTTGGTTTTCCAATTTAGATGATATTGGTAATTTGTTCTCTGTCAGCTTTTACACATATTTAGGCTTATGGATTTCAAATGTTTTGATTTTATCTGCACAGGAGGGACATAAGTTGCCGAAATGCGCATATGCAGAAACTAAATTCACACTAATTTCGGTATTTTGTTTGTTACTAATTTAGTTCTATATTCACTATCTGATGTCAATGGTTGTACATTTATGGCCTTCAAAATAACTGTAAACCGGGAGAATTTCGCGGCAGTTTACGTTTGGAATGGAAAACAAAACTATACGAATGTACTTATCTTTTATTGAAGTCTATTGTCAACAATTTGGCAGCGCGAATTCTTAACTGCGCGAACTAAAATTTTGTCAATTTACCGCGAAATAAAGACGGCACGCAGATTTCCCGATTTACAATTAATGACTTCCTTGATAGAGCCCAGTTGCTCATAAATAGCTACTCAAGCAAGGGAACGTTACCCTTAACTTTAAGTCATCACTCCGGAAGTTTTACGGTTGACATCACCATCTAAAGGACCGCTGTCGCATATCTCTCCAAGATGACAACAGATATTTCCATTTAAGAGCTTTATTGTTGCTTCATGTACCGGATTGGACTTTACTATCGGATTTTACATGTTCACCACGGTGGGTGTCTTATAACAAGCAGGAGATGCTAACTCTACCGGTGCACCTGATCTCACCTTTATTGGGTCCGTGTCCATCTTTATGTGTGTGTACTCATGTTTGTCTTTGTTTCTTTGTTTTTCCGATATTTCCCGTGACTTTGGGTTGTTCCTTCTAGATTGGTTGTTCGGTTTTCTTTCGCTTTTATGTTCTGTGTTCGAAACCCTGAAAAGGAAGAAGAAAAAAAGACTGAAAAAAAAATCAAACAAGTATTTAATTTACAAATTTAAATGGCGTAATTACAAAATTACCGAACGTAACTAAATACAGAAGTTACTGCATGTGCGCATTTCGACAACTTATGTCTCTTCAGTGCAGATAAAATCAAATAAAGTCCATAAACCGAAATATGTGATATGTAATTGTCGAGTACCAAACATAAAAAAAATCAGAAAAAACAGGTGCAAAACCACCGGAAAATTGTCAACCTCGATGGTTCTGACAGGATATGGTAGATCTAACCGGTTATATGGCGCACCAGACCTCCCCTTCCATTGCTGTAGTGCTCGGTAGCAACTTGAAAAATCGTAGAATATTGAAAGAAATGTTCATATAAGTAAAACACTGAATCAACTTGCTGTTGATAAATAACACCTTCAAATGTAATAAATATATTACCAATCAAGCATACTGCACACCTGTAGAATATGCTTCCTTTAAAAATTGGTTTTTGAAAAAAAAAGTGGATAAATAACCCAATACAACAATTTTTTTATATGGTTTAGAATAGATTTCACACTTTGATTTTGAAATTTTGACTGATATTTAACTGTTCAATTTTATTTCTTTTGCAAGTTTTTTTTATCAATTCCGGTTCCATTTTTAATTACCGATCCCGACTCAGTCCAAATAATGCTGGCCAATATAAATGCTGTGGTTTTTATTTTTATTTTCAAACCTACGCGCGAAGGTAACGTTTAACATTGTCAGTTTAATATATCATCCAATGTGTCTACAACGGTTGATAAAAGTTCCCAAAACTAAAGAAGTATGACATGCACTAACAAACTAAGTACACTCACACTCACACTCTCACTATCGATACAAAGGCTGAAACAAGGTCAAAAATGCAGAATTCTAAGACAATAACTTGTCTCAAGGATCAGACAGTTCAGTGACTTACGTTTTAACTCATTGTGAAGTTGCTAGTTATTATTTCAAATTTTTATGTGTATTTGCTTAGAAGAATTTCCGTTGTTATTTGCTTATATTGTGCCCTGCTATATAATTATTTGACCTCTCCAGTGGGTTCAAGTTATAATTTGCTGCTATTATGCCCTATACTATACAATCAGCTTGTTCATATCTGACTTCAACGGCTTTTTATCTAAATACGGTATTTTTTTATTACTATTATTGATATATAATCATCATGTTATATTTCCGTAATGTCTTTTTGTCATTGCTTGCATCACGATTTTCAAAAAGAATTCCTTAAGAACGCAAGCCACTAGCATGTTTACTTACATAGAATTACATAGAAAAACACAACAAAACAACGGCATTAGAATACCGAAGGAACAAAGCACAAGATTACACAAATCAAAGTCCAGAGACAAGGCAAATGACTTAAATAAACTGTGGACACAGGATATGTCCCGCCCGCCCCTAGCATCACTTAAATTTGCACATTGATACACTGCAGCAACCATAAAAATAAAACAGAATTCTTCACTTGTGTTAGCAATTTCCTTAAAAAAAAAATGATGTGATCACTCATGCATGACTGAGGGGCCAGGGCCGCAATCCTAGGATGAAATCGGTATGTACTCCCCAAGATGCAACTGCATGTCAAATATCAATTGCCTAAGATTACTGGTATGGGTTGTACAATCTGCTTGTGCTAAAAATTTAAAGTGATCGTTCATGCGTGACAAAGTGACCAGGGCCACCAACTGGACGTGGAATCGGTATGTACTCCTCAAGACAAAACTGCATGTCAAATATCAAGTGCCTAGGATTTCTGGTATAGGCTGTATAAACGGCTTGCTTAAAACTTAAAGTGATCGTTCATGCGTGACTAAGGGACCAGGGCCACCACCTGGGCGTGGAATCGGTATGTACTTCCCAAGATGCAACTGTACATCAAATACTATGGACCTACAACCAATATAAGCTTGTTAATTCACAATAGTTTGCAATTGTTGACGCCGCCGCCGCCGACAGAAACGCTATTCCTAAGTCTCGCCTTCGCGACTTTTCGTCGCTGGCGAGACAAAAACTCAAAATTATTTTGATTATTATTGTTTTAAGTTCACCTTTGTTATAAATAATTGAATTGTTCTATCTTTTTCTGACTTTTTATTCTTAAATCGTAATATAGTTGCTTGTGTTCAAGTTTCTGCCAAATTTTTTATCAGAAACTTATCACGATTCATACTCGCATAAAAATCCAAGACTGGATGATTTCACGCTTTCTTCAGCTAAGGTACTTGTTAATTTGAGAAAATGATAAAGTTTGGCATGAATTTGGGTGATATGAAAAAGAAAGGAAATAGGGTAAATGTCAAGGAGACAACATCCCATATCCAGGTTAAAACGACCCAAAACAAAGCATCTAGGGGTCACCGTACGGTCTTCAACACAGTGAGGATACTCACACCATATAGCAAGCCCTAAATGGCCCCCAAAAAGGTAAAAACGTGAATAAATCAATGGAAACAAACCACATCCAATAACACAGTACGTCATCTATTTATTAGATGTTTGTGCTGCCATCCGGACACTATTGTTCATATCATTACGACAAAAGCATGGCTATTTTTTACATTAAACGCCAAAATATTGAAACTGCACACTTAAGTAGTAATTCAATTAAGCTTGGAATAGGCTTAGGTGATAAATGTGCCTTTTGTTTTGAATACTCCGTGATTAAGCACAATTGATATGTTTACAGTATTGTTTGTTTAATGACATGTCGTTGTAAAAACAAGACAGTATTTGCAGATTTTATTGCGATACATGTAGAATAATGCCCAAGTATTGTAAGTTGATAGACCAAAATTTATCATTTGTTGAAAGATGAACTGAAGCAATATATATTCTGAATCTGCCTTAGGGCACTCTATTGTCAATCGACTCTTGATTAAATTTCCTCCCTTGGTCAAGAATTTAGTTGCAACTTATTCTTTTGTCATTTAATAATTGCTCAATAATAACTTAATGATGAAATAGAAAAGACTGACGCTTAGGGAGATTAATATTTTCCCAAAAATTGTTATAACGTGAATGTAAATTCACTATTCATACAGTTATGATGAATTTATTTAGTGAGACATGTAATTGCATTGAATAAAAATTGTAATTTATAAAGGTTTTTATATTTATCATAAAAAATGCTCTAGAAATTCAAGAAATCCTGACTTTATTGTTGCAGTATGTTAACGCTTGGTTAAAATGCAAAACCAATAAAATTATGAATCCAATGATCTCTGTTTAGAAATGGTTTTAGAAAATGTGCACCATATCACTGAACTAGGACATGATTTTCATACATTTTGCTCTGTTTATTTTGTTTTTGTCTTTTTTTGTAAGCTTGTAGAAGGAATTTTGGGAGATTACATTGTGTGGTTTCTTGTGATGCTGACTTGTTCACAGAAAATCGGTGAGATATAACTAGCTCGAAGAACTGTGTGTAATTACTTTCTGTTACACTTTTTGAGAGAACACATTATGATAAAACATGTGAATTTCCTCAGTTCTATTTCATTATTATTGTTACTTTTGGAAAAGTTGTTTCTACAAGGGACAAATATCATTCGGAATAGTGGTACTTTCAAAATGCTTAATGGGGTTTATTTGTCAACAAGCATTATGAGATATATAAAACGGCTGACGCATGAATTTCAGAGGAAAAAATTCTCTATTCGAATATATTTTCAAGAAGGATTTATCATAATTGAAAGGACAGTGAATATAAACAGTACACTATACAATAATACAATAATACTTTATTGCTCAAACTCATTTACATTAATTGGTTATGGCATTGCTAAACAATAACTGTGTTTCAAGTAAAAGCTTATACCAAAATTCTTGCTAAAACTTTTTTACAAAATTACAGAAAAATAGGTCTATTGAAATTGATCAATAGCTATTGTAAATTGATTAATAATGGATGGGAAGTTGTAAAAAGTAGTCTTATCCAAGTGTGACTGGTCATTTTCCAGTCTCTATTCATCAGAATACAGTAGCTATTGATTAATTTCATTGGACCTATTTTCTGTCAATTAAAAAAAAAATGCTAGCAAGAATTTTGATGTAAGCTTTTACTTGAAACACAGTAAAACAAAGAAAATATAAGATAATGTTGGCCATGGAATGACAGTGGGGTGTCAGTTAATAATTTGCACCATAATAAATAGTATTAATAAAAAACAATAGAGTTTCAAATAATTATAATTTTGAATTTAAATATGCTAAGCAGGCTTTAGCTTTTCCTTAACCTGAAACATTCTTTTTAAATTTGGAAGTCAGTTTGAGGGTACCAACATTATTATTAATGAATATAAAAGATATATCTTTAAAAAAAAGTGCTATAGGATTTTGGGATTGTGTATGAATGTTTACTTAATTTCTGAGTATACATATTTTTCTGTGATACTAAATGAGAATATACTGAGAAAAAGCGATATTTCGTCACTATATGACAGATAAATACGCATGTTTCTTTCAATTTTCTTGTAACGGTCCCTTTCTATTTCTGGTGTATGTGCACTTAAACTAAACTGGCTTATAATGGATATTTGCCTTTTTTAAGTTGCATATATCAATATAAGGAGGTCGTTTTGTTTGGATATAAATTTAAATGAAAAATGACATTTTTTCACTACTAGGTAATGAACATAACTTGTTTTGTTTACATTGATCAAATATTCTTTACTCAATCTTAATTATATGAAATTGTAAATTATCCAGTTGTAACTTAAGGTGACCAAATCCCAACTTATTCAACAGATTTTTGACATGAGACATCCATATACTTTTATCTTTCACCTCATTGATGATTTTTGTATCAGAAAAATTCAGAATGTGGTTTAAAAATTTAACCATGTTTAATAGAACTTTGAGATGCAGAGATGTTCTATTGACTTCTGCTAAGCATCCAATGTTTGTAATTTTACAGTGAACGCCAGGATTTCTTTTATAAATTTAAGTGTAAATGTTCATAAGGGTCAGAGTCGCTTGACGTTTTTGCAGCCCCCATACTTCTCTTCCATTACTAGAGTATCAAATAGTTTTTCAAGTATATAACAAGGGTGATCTAAATATATTAATATACCTTACATAATAAAGAATCAATTCTATTGGTTTAGACATAGTCACATGATATGAAATAATTTGGATATTTTGGTTCAAAATTGTTGCTAGCAGTGAATAACCTATTATTCACCGGTAAATATCCCCTGAAAATTACAACGCCCATAGAATAACCCTATTATTCACCAGTGAATAACCCCTGAAAATTACAACGCCCATGGAATAATTCCTGAAAATTACAATGACCATAGAATAATCCACGGTGAATAACCCCGAAAAGTTACAACGTCTGTGGAATAATATTTCCAATATTTGTTCGGTATAATAAAACAGTTACGGTCCATGAAATCGGTGAAAATCCCAAATTGTCAACTGCACTTAAGTTATTTCTCGAGGGCTTTAGTTGGGATATTCACCTCTTTTGAGGGCCATCACTGTATATTGTTTTGATTTAAAGCTTCAATTCATCTTTCAACAAAAGTGAAATTTGGGTCCATCAATTAACAATACTGGGGTATTATTCTACATGTTTCGCAAAACATCCATGTCATATATCAATAAAGAAAGCTTTTATAAAATATTGTAAAATTTCATTATATTTTTATGTTTTATAATACTAATGTAAATAGACAGCAATAGCAATTCTAAAAGGGTAGTACAAAAAATATACATCATACAAACATACAAAGGGTATTGTTTGGACAAAATATTTTTAAATAAAGAGTTACATTAGGGAAGTTTCAACAACTGTGAACTGTTGAATACACATCTCTTTTCTCCTTTTATGAGTTAGGGTTTCTGTCGTAC
>MJUU01021895.1:26702-48072 GCA_002080025.1 Modiolus philippinarum
CCACATTTTGGTCAGAGAATTCAAATCTTTTCATTGAGAACTGGTATCTGCGTGAGAACTTTTTAATGCTCGTAAGAGACGGAATTTTTTTTTTATTAAGCTTTTGATTTAGATCCTATTGTTTATTTCTCATCCGATTCAATAAAATTTTATGTATTATGTTATAAATCCATTCGATTTAAAATGAAAAGCAAATTACGATGAAAACGGCGTGCAGAATGCTAGATTTTCTTATTGATACATATTTGTCCCATTTGAAGGTACCTGTGCTATTTATCAACAGAAAGTTGGTATACCAATGGGCACTAATTATGCTCCTCTAATCGCAGACTTATTTATATTATTTTACAAGACTATCTAGCATCTTTTGCTAAATGGATTCCATTTATATATCCTCCAGAATAGGAGATAAAGGAAACGACGGGAACCACTAGATCTACATCTTTTTCGGACAGACATCTCTAATTTGCCGAAAATGGTCATTACAGTACTAAAATTTACGACAAAAGGGACGGTTTTAATTTCAAAATTATCAGACCATAATATTCCAGCTTCTCCTGCTTAATGAGTTTATGTTTAAAAGTTTATCCGTTACGCGAGAGCTTGCACAAATTGGACAAACTTTCTCTTAGACATAGTTATTATCTCAGTGACCGCCTTATTAAACAAGGCTTTAAAAAACTCCTTCTCATACGATCATTAAAAAGGCCCTTCAATAGATATCAGACTCCCATAAAAAAAAAGTTTCAGTCCGATCCGAACTCTGATTCAAGATTCTTTTTTTAACTTAATACTTGGATGATGTACTTTTAACTCTCAACGACCTTTCATTAGCAATTGCTGTTGAATTGCAACCGGGCACTGCAGCAATGAAAAAGGGAGGTTTGGCGCGCCATAAAACCGTCTTAACCCACTTTTGAAATGTCTGTTCGAAGTCAGAACTACTGAGGTCGACAATTTTGCGGTGTTTCCACCTGATTTGTCATTTTGCCTCCTAACAATTCTGTTGGTAATTTTGTTATTACCCCAATGGTCATTTCGACTTTTCTTGCTTTTTTTGTATAGATTATATAAAAAATCGAAATCTAAAAGTAGAAGAATATATGAAATTTGATAGAGAACAAATAACTGATAGGACCTGAATGGAAAACAAAAATCATTTACCCTTACGGAGCAACGCTGATGCCTCAAGTTTTGGAGGGGTTCACACTGCTAGTGCTTTAGTTTTGTGACGTTGTTGTTCAATTTTTTTTTTATTTTCTATTATTATTTTTTTTTTGTCTCTGTCGTACTGTCTTAATTCGTGTACGATATTAATTGCTTTGTTTTTGGATTCTAAATTTAGGAATTTCCCCATAACTCCTTTTCCTTCGTTTGCTGAGCCTCGAACGAGGGAGATAATCCTAAGTCTTAAACAAAATTACAACTGAAATTTAAAATTGCAAGTTTTCAAATAATTAACTAAAATGATAAAAGGAAACACCTATAATGGATGAAAATTGGTATAATTAACATACGAATATACCCAATAAATGTATACTGAAAAAAAAAATAAAGATAAGTTTTATCGAGCCAGTAGGTAATTGGTTGGTGAAACATGTGACACTCAAATACTAAGGGATTGACCAAGTAATAATAAGTAAATAACTGAATACCGAAGTTACTTTTTTTGCTTCCGGAAATGGCCATTTCGCATAGAATAATTCACAGCCCAGCGGGAAATCTAGTGGCATAAAATTATGTCCCTTCCAGAAAAACTCTTCTGCGTTCATAACGTTTTCGGAACAAATTAACAGCATGGTGACGAAAATAAACAATCGACAAAATTTCAAGTTTCAAAGAAATAAACAAAAACAATATTTAGTGAAAACGTCATTCAATTCCCAAATCTTTACTTTGTAGTTAAAAGGTAATTAAACTTGCCTCCAAGAAGAGGTAATATGCGAATTCCTTACATAATTCACTGTACTGATGAAAATATGGCAATGGACAGTCTGGCTAGGGCGTTAAAATGTATGTACTCGGACATGATTATATGTACAGATAAATTTTTTAACATACTTCATTTATGCGTCAATTTAGTGACGATTCTTGCATAAGCAACGATGAGATAGAAATTCAATCTATGTTACTAGGCAAAATCATATCGTCTCGAAAAAGCGCTATTCTACATCTATACCCACGATATCAAAGGGTAATCATCATCACAAGATTTCATTGGTTCAATCAAGGAAAGGGCGTGCCTCCAGTTCAAACTTCAATGGGATAATAAAATAATTGTATTGTCTTTGTCTTTAGCTGTGTAATTAACAATTTACCTGAAGCGTGCAGAGCATGCATTAATGCATCTAATGATTTCATGTCAAGTAAATCACTAAATGTACTTAATTTTCACATTTATTTGATTTGCCCATATTTTTCATCTTTCACAACGAAAAATAATCGCAGAACTATTTATAATCAGTGAACATTTAAAACTCTAAATTTATTCGTACACCTTTTCCATTTAAAGTTTTGACCCGCGTAAAAACCGGATTTATAGTGTCACGATATAATATAATTTCAATGATTTTTTGCTTGTGAAGCTTTGAAAATTAAAACAGAACACATAATTATTATAATTGGAAATATTGTACTTAAGTAAGTTAAGTGAGAACCGAAACGTCTTTCAAAAGAACGAAAAATCCATGGACAACGGCAACATCGGAAACACTAAGAAAAAAGGCACGACTTGAGCACAGGACAAAAGTTGATTTTTTTGCACGAACCTTTGTAAAAACTTGCCTTGATCCGAATAAAGGAAAAGTTCAGCTAAAATGGCGTACAGTTAGTCCCCATAGAAATCCCTATAGTATGTTGGAAAACGCAGACTGCTTATTCAAAGAAAATTTTGTCAATGAAAAATTCAGGCATCTTTAGATCATCATTTTTATTGCATTTCCTATTTGACTCAGTAATAGTCTAGTCAAATTTGTACTTTTATATTTTCCTAATAAAGGGCGTCAAGCCCTTCTTTGTTTTTAATGATATGACTTGATACACTGATCATGAAAATCTGCCTTGTTTTTCTGTTTTTGTATGATGTATATTGCAACTTGATTTTGTTTTAGCAGATAGTTGAGAAGGTATGCAGAATAAAAATATAAAGTAGATAGATAAGCAATATTTTTCACTGTACAACTTTTTGAATACTGCCTAATGTATTGATATTAAAATTTGGATAGTTTTATCTTCGTATCCAAAAATGACCAATGGGATAACATGTAGCAGACGACATTAGGTGTCATTATAGGTTTGACAAAATTAAGTATAACGATCCTGAACTTATGAAATGCAAAATTTGAAGAATGTTAATCAAGGGTTGCACATCGTTTCCATTCCGGATTTGACTCGTCATTTAGACGAGGTCATCTGGGGTCAGCAGGAGGAAAAATAGCGTCATCCAACGTTGGACCAAGGGACAGATATTTTCTAGCAACGAATCTTACGTTGTTATTCAACATATGGGTAAAACTCAAAGAAATCTATGAGGAAAATTTCCAACCCACAAAAACGAAATTTGAATGGAAATGAAGAAATTACTATCGTCGTCTATCAGCGTCTTGGAACCAGTTTTGTACCAGATTCTTCCACATTTGGCTAAAATAATGAGCGATCCCTCAAATGCGCAACCCGTGTATTATGACATTCCTGAATTTATGAAATAATGACATTTTTCGAATTAATGACCTTCCCGAATTTATGAAGTGTGACTTTCCTCTTGACGCCCTTCCATAGGTTGCTCCTATTGTCATATTTAATAAAATATTAAAAATTTACAAAAATATAACTTGCGGAAGATGTTGTATTTTTGGTTTAAAAATCGTAGTTTCATGGTATTTTATTAATCTAAAAGTTCTGATGGGTCCTCCATACAGAGTCAGTATGACGTCATGAACGTAAAATATAACGGAATCAAAGGAGAATAAAGTTAAAATGTTAAGTTTAATATTAGTAAACATAATTATGCACGTTTACCAACCAGGAAGTACAAATAAAGTCCTGATGCCGTTTACATACCACATTTTTCACTACACTTTGGATTATCTCCCTTCGCTACGACTTGACTTTCATTTCCAACAAATGAACCACAAAATGTCAATATGTGTCCCAAATTAAATTTAAAAGCACACATTTCAAAAACGGCATTTATTCATAATATGCTAGAATTATGCTACCCTACGTGCTTTCTGGCAAAAAATAAACAATGAAGCGCCGAGACGTTATCAATTCTGTAAAGCTATTATCAGAACGTATTCTGATTTAACAAATAATTTAAAAAATAAGCCAGTTGTGTCTCAGAAAAGATACTCTTCAAAACTGCACGATATTTTCTTATATTTTATAGATTTTATTGAAAATCTCACTACCAATGAGAGGATATGAAGTAAATGCATATGAAACAGGGTCTCTACAATTACATTACGTTGTTCTTCATTTTTTAAAGCACGAAAAGTTAAGGTGAAAGTTCACAATTTTTAAAAAATTTGAAATATAAAATCATTATACAGTCCTTAAGCAAACTAACAAGTTAGTTTCTGCATTATTTTAATTGTTGCAAAAAGTGTGTTTTAATACTGGACTTTCGAGATAGGAACTCTCGTGTAATTAAAGGCGGAAATTAGTAATCGTCTCAAATACAACTTTTAAGTAAGAATGACTGATTCACGACATACTGAAATAAATATACCTAAATTTTGAATTGTCGAAAACCAATTAACCTGAAACCCGGGGAGATTCATCATGGTGTATATGGACGTATCGCTGGAATGGGTCACCCTTTTTGATTGGTCAAAGATATATCAATGGAATTCAACTTTCATCAATATGTTATTATAATTGGTAGATAATTTGACATGCCATTATATCAATTGATAGTAATTAATATATGTTATTCGGGAATCTTCACAGGGAATACGGGTTCAAATTCCCTGTAACTGTGCTTAATATCCCCTGAGCCGTAAGGCGAAAAAGATATAGGACACACACAGGGAATATGGACCAGTATCTGTGGAGCCCGAATAACAATTATATTCTGCTAGAAGTGCTACAATGGCGATGTAAAATCCCCAGGCTTAACGGCTTGATATTTCTTTACCAAATTTTGTTTGCAGATAAATGTATCTTTTGTGCATGCAAAGCTACCATTTGTCGCAAATGTCATCAACATATGAATGAGAAATTAATGATAAACAATATAAAAACGGCAAACCACTCAAACAGACCGCATTTTTGTCCTAGAAAACATCCAATTTAGATACTTTATCATTTCAAATTTTGAATGTTGGCTCAGCCTTACAATTAACGGATTTTGGGTTATACATACATCCTTACGTTTCCCATATGTATTAAGATATATTTTGGTTTCACACAGCATTCAATTTTAATTAAATCATATAAAATTCTGTCAACTAAATATGTACCCATGATGCTTCACTTAATAGATAAAAATGTGACGATACAAACACAAAATATATCATAAAAAATGAAATTTATGAATTTAGAAAAAAGTAATTGGTATCTTCCTCGTTCATAGTTGTGTCTTGAGCTAGTTTTGGCGAAACGATGGAGCGTTTGGATTTTCAGTTCTTTACGTAACTTATGGCCTTCTTTTTTTGCTGCAATGAAGAGACACAAAGTAGTTGAAATGGCCTTTTGCAATTTTTTTGTTGTGCAATCTCGGGATCTCATCATTTTACACAATTCTTGGTTAATAATCAAAATTTGTATGCACATATCTATAAGGAAATTTTGAATAATGTGATATTGAAGGAGGTATGTTAACATGACTATTTCACATTCTTATCTTTTGTCAGATATGTCTAAAATATGGTACATGTATATTTAGCATTATACCATCCAAGTTGCAAAGAACTGATAAACCTTTTTCTATGTATGAAGTAAAACAGGTAATAAAATGTATTAAAAACAACAAAGCAAGTGGGCCTGATAACATAATAAATGAAATTATTAAATATAGTACTCATGTGACACTCAAATCATTTACTAAATTATTTAATGTAATTCTTAAAACGGGTCACTACCCCAAAAAGTGGAAAAAATCATATATTGTGCCAGTTCATAAGTCTGGGAATGAGTCTGAGCTCAATAATTATAGAGGAATTTCTTTGATGAGTTGTATCTCAAAAATATTCAGTGCTTTATTAAACAGAAGGATGGTTAACTTTATGGAAAATAAATATAATGATGCCCAATTTGGATTCAGAAGTAATCATAGAACTTCTGATAGTATATTTATATTGAAATCTATTATTAATAAATACCTTCATAAAAATAAGAAAAAATTATATATATGTTTCGTAGATTTTCAAAAAGCCTTCGATACTTTGTGGCGGAATGGTTTTCTATACAAGTTATGTAAATATAGTATTGGAAAGCAGATAATTAATATAATAAAATGCCAGTTTGAAAATACTGAGTGCTTTTTTAAGCATAAACAATATGTTTCAAGATATTTTAAAACAGACAAGGGTGTAAGACAAGGGGATAGTATTAGTCCTACATTATTTAATATTTTTATGAATGATATTAGTGAAATTTTTGTTCATGAACAATGTTCACCAGTAAGTCCTGTTGATTCAAAATTGGGAAGCATGCTTTTTGCGGACGACCTTATAATTCTATCTGAAACCCAATCTGGTCTTCAGAATAGTCTGAATAATCTTTCTTCTTATTGTGATAAATGGCAGCTTTCAGTTAATATAAAGAAAACAAAAACTATGGTTATTCAGAATAATCCCCGTAATAAAATTAATCGTAAGTACTTAATGCATTACAAAGGGCAAAATTTAGAAGATGTGAAGGAATTTAAATATTTAGGATGTATAATAAACAATAACGGAAGCTTAGTAAATTGTTCTGTTGATCTTGCAAATAAGGCTAGAAAAGTACTATTTGCTATAAAAACATATACCTCAGAGTTTGGTAATGTTCCCGTTAAAATAGGCTGCAAATTATTTCACACTTTGGTGAAACCCATTCTGACATACAACTCTGAAATTTGTTTTATGGATTCATACCTTAAGCTATATAGAGCTAAGTCTCGAGCCAAAAAAATAATAGGTCCATTGATGTTTTGTCCTTTATAGATAAAACTCCAATGGAAAAACTCCATTTGAATTTTATTAAAAATATACTTGGAACCAAAAAGAGCTCCACTAATATTATAGTTCGTTAGGAATTAGATTTATTGCCAGTTGAAAGTTTCATAAAGTCTCAAACACTAAGCTATCTCTCTAGACTTAACAACGATCAACTGAATCCTCTTCTCAAAGAGGCTTATCAGCTGGCAAGAGATTAACACTCTGATGGTATTTACTCTTGGTTCACATATGCATCTAGCATTACAGAAGAAATAAACTTTGAATTAAAAGATCTAAGTGAATGTAAAACAGAAAAACAAACCAAAAATTTAAAATGTTATATAAAAAATTCTGTCACAAATTATTATCATTCATTAATTAATGAAAAAATAAATAATCTTAAAGAGGAAAATAAAAACTTTCATTATAAATTTTTCAAAATCACGAAAAACATGCCCTAATTTTACCTTTCACATCCAAAAAAAGAGATTCGAAGACTTATAACTAAATTCAGAGTTAGTGACCATATGTTGTTAATTGATGAAGGGAGGTATAAAAACATTCCAAAATGTCAAAGACTATGTAAAACTTGTAACGTTATAGAGGATGAGTTCCACTTCTTTTTCAACTGTAAAATTAATTCTTCATGTCGAAAGCAATTTTTAGATTACTATCAGTGTAATATAACACATTTTAATTTACTAAACCAATTAGACAAACTTGTTCTTATTCTTAATCTGTCAACACCCGATGATAATAAAACAGTGGTATCTTATATACAGCAGTCATTAGAACTGAGGAAAGATGACCCTCATACTGTTTTAGTATCAGAATAATACTGTCTTACTTTTTCATTTTTGTTCATATTTGTTATCATTGTTTTAAATGTATTGTTTAAATGTCTTTGCTATAACCCTAATGGGTTAAATAGTTTTTAATAAAGTTAAGTATTTTGTGAATAAATTGTATTAAAAGAAAGAAACACTTGCTAGGTCAGCGCACTAGATGCCGCTCCTTATTGACTGAAGGGGTCATGTCCAGTTCTATCTCTAAAATATAATTTGAGGCTGTGATAAAATATATCTTGTCTGAATATATATATATCTGAATTTACATGTCACATGTAATGTTAGGGAAAAAAATAAAATGAAGAATAAAATACCTGTTAAATAAACATATAAATCATTATTTGATGATACTGAACACACGTACTATTGTCAGAAATAATCATCACAGGTTAACTATAAGCTAATTCAAAAATCAAAATGATACATTACTTGTTAAAATATTCTGTTTAATCGACAGGAAACTTTCTTTTTAATGAATTTTATCTATTGTGTTTACTTAATATTTATCTAATTAAAAATATGAAATAGAAACAAATAAATACATGAATAAAATAAAATAATTATTAAATAAATGAATAAACATTTGAATGTATTTTGTGTTCATTTTGCACTTGACAATTCTGTTCGCTAATTTTGCTATTCCCCCCGCATTTGCTTTCATTATAAGATAATTTTTGCACCACTTTTTCCCTATTATTTTTAGAAAAAGGGGAAGCTGTCAACACCGGAATCCACTCTTGATCTTCCAGTGCATTGTCAAATACTCCGAAGTAAAATCTCATTCTTCACGTTTCTATATAAATAATATGCAAAACACACTAAAATGAAGTGTCAGAAAGGAGTTTATTGATGGCAGTAACCACAATTTTTCACAAATGATTTTTGGATTTCAGACAATAATCAAAAAACTAAAAATGTTTGTATTACTTCGGAATTCCTTCGCTTGTGTACTTCACACATAGATTATGGTGAGGGATTCTTGTTTACAATAAAACTATGGAAGATGTGAGTTTTCAAAAATTTCAAGATTCATCTCTTATAATTAAGTATGTATATCTCAATATATTCACACAAAATTTACTGTAAAAGACATCTTGCTGTGTTTATACTGTTAGTCCAAAAATAGCCATCCCAATATCATTTAATTGAATTTTATATGATTTAATTGAAATTGAATGCTCTGTGAAAACGTAAGGATGTATGTATAACCCAAAATCCGTTGATTGTAAGGCTGAGCCAGCATTCAAAATTTGAAATGATAAAGTATCTAAATTAATATTAAAGGTACCCTTTTTCAGTTTAATGTTAAACCTATGGGAAAAAAATTTATCTGACAGTTATTGAGATAATTAACCATGCAAAGCTACCATTATTTTATGCTAGTATCAACAAATTTAATGATTTTGCAGAAAAAATATTGCAAATATTGTGGTAGTTGGATGTTTTGTTTTCTGGGACAAAAATGCGGTCTGCTTGAGTGATTTGCCGTTTTTATATTGTTCATCATTAATTTCTCATTCATTTGTTGATGACACTTGCGACGAATGGTAGCTTTGCATGCACAAAAGATACATTTATTTGCAAACAAAGTTTGGTAAAGAAATATCAAGCCGTTAAGCCTGGGGATTTTACATAAAATATCCATAGGTTTAACATTGAACTGAAAAGGGGTCCTTTAACCTTAAGAAATTTGCTAACATTCGTTGAAACTTTTATTTGTGCAAAAGGTGCTTTGGTTATTAAAACAAAACACACCAAAATTATAATTGACGATACAATGAGTGAATAATTTCAAAAAAATTTCTTAAATCTACAGAGAGGGGGTTAATTTGAGACATGTGAAACTTGAAGTTCTTCAATAAAAATATAAAGCAGTGGAAAAATTTATATTTTAGCCCCCTCACCTATATTTTGTTTTCACATCATTGGTCATCATTGTATCAAAAATTATTTTATTGATAATAGTGAATTGTGAGACTTGCTCAAGTTCCCTAAAATATACTCTCCAATTCATAGTAAAATATTCAAATTCACAATTAGTCTGATTATTTTATAATTCACGATCCAAAAAGATTTCATCACCGAGTTTTTGCTATCTCCTCTTTTCATTCCCTCGCCTAACGAAGCAGGGGAGGGATATAGCATCATGCCCGTCCGAGTGTCCGTTCGTTCGTCCAACCTCAGGTTAAAGTTTGTGTTAAGCTTCATATCTGAAAAACTATATGTGGCACATTCACATCTTTGGTCAGTGGATGCGTCTTGGAGATTGATGCTGCTTCAGATGATAATTGGGCAGTGATGCAGCTTCAGATGATAATTGGGTCACTCTGGCCTACATTTTACGCTTCAATGACTCAGGTTGAAGTTTGCGTCATGGTTCATATCTAAGAAACTACATGTGGCACATCAATCATTTTCGGTCAGTGGATGTGTCTTGGAGAGTGATGCTGCTTCAGATGATAATTTGGTCACTCTGACCTATATTTTACACTTCAATGACTCAGGTTAAAGTTTGTGTTAAGGTTCATATCTGAGAATCTTCATGTGGCACATCAATCATTTTTGGTCAGTGGATGCGTCTTGGAGAGTGATGCTGCTTCAGATGATAATTGGGTCACCCTGACCTACATTTACGCTTCAATGACTCAGGTTAATGTTTGCGTTAGGGTTCATATCTGAGAAACTTCATGTTGCACATCAATCATCTTTGGTCAGTGGATGTGTCTTGGAGAGTGCACGTGATGCTGCTTCAGATGATAATTTGGTCACTCTGGCCTACATTTTACGCTTCAATGACTAAGGTTAAAGTTTGCGTTAAGGTTCATATCTGAGAAACTTTAACTTTATGTGGTATATCAATCATCTTTGGTCAGTGGATGCGTCTTGGAAAGTTATGCTGCTTCAGATGATAATTCGGTCACTCTGACCTACATTGTTACACTTCACTGACTCAGGTTAAAGTTTGCATTAAGGTTCATATCAGAGAAACTTAATGTTGCACATCAATCACCTTTTTTTCAGTGGATATGTCTTGGAGAGTGATGTTGCGTCAGATGATAATTTGGTCACTATACCTATATTTTACGCTTCAATGACTCAGGTTAAAGTTTGCGTTAAGGTTCATATCTTAGAAACTACATGTGGCACATCAATCATCTTTGGTCAGTGGATGCGTCTTGGAGAGTAATGCTGCTTCAGATGATTATTGAGTCACTCTGACCTACATTTTTACACTTAGTGACTTAAAGTAGCCACAACGAAATTTGCCGCGACTTTTCTCCAAATATCTTTTTAAGTAAATGTTAAAGGATGACATGGCATATGCCAACGGAAAGCTAATTTTTTGCCGCTTCATGCCATGCATTACCATAATTTTACACACAAAGAGTAAAAAGTTTTCCATTACCCTTCTATGTTATTTTAACAGAAAATTTGAGTCGAAAACAGAGGGGGTGTACCTGGTTAACTGCACACCTGTATTTATTGTTATAATGCCCTGGGGTCTATCGATTAACCAAAACACGTGGGTCGGGAGTTAATCTCGATTGCGAATCAAAAAATTAATTTTGTAATTACTTGACAAAGTGTTGACAAAAACTTTTTACCTGTAAACAAATTCATTTTAATAAATGTAAATGGTAACTGGATATTGGTTCTGCAAAAATTATTCTCATATTTACCTAAACATTTATGTAAATAAGAAAACAAATCAAAATTCTGTTTGTTCATTGGCCATCCGAATAAACAACAAACAAGCACCCTATATGCAAATAAGTCATACATCGGCAATGCATTTGGTGTCTTTTCATTGGTTTGTTGGTTTGCGTAAATCATTCATCAATCACTCCCACATCGGATTTCTTTAAAATTTGAGTGAAATTAACATTAAGGTCTATGGAAAATATTTTTCTTTGAACTTTGATTATTTCGGTAAATATACCAAGAGTAGCGGAAAAAAATTAGAAAATGATACATACACGTTTCATTAGGGTCTTATTCAAGACAAAATAGCTGCAGCGATTTAAGCTGCGGCAAATTTCGTTGTGTGTACTTTAGGTTAAAATTTGCGTTAAGGTTCATATCCGAGAAACCACATGTGGCACATCAATCATATTTGGTCAGTGGATGCGTCTTGGAGACTGATGCTGCTTCAGATGATAATTGAGTCACTCTGACCTTTAATTTACACTTCACTGACATAGATTAAAGTTTGTGTTAAGGTTCATATCTGAAACTACATGTGGCACATTATTCATCCATAGTCAGTGGATGCGTCTTGGAGAGGAATGCTGCTTTTGAGAATATTTTGAAATTTTAACTGAATTTGTAAATTTAATTGCTTTAGGCGAGGTATTAGTTGTCGTTTTCGACTACTCCCATCTTGTTTTATTTCTATTTACAATTTGTTCTTTAATAACTGTAGATGGATCTTGTATGTTCTTGTATGTGGCATGTAATTATAATTTTCAGCCATTGTAGGTGTTTCATGCTGTCCCCTTTATTTCTTGTATGTACTTTTAACACAGTTGTGTTAAAAAAATAATGACTAATTTGTCTCTGTCCTTGGCTTACTTTTGGCTTTTCTATTTAGATCCTTTTAATTATTTGTTCTCCATCAGCTTTAACATGATTTTGGGTTAATGGACTTCCAAATGTTTTGGTTTGATCTGCATTGATGCGACATAAGTTGTCGAAATGCTCATAGGCAGAAAGTAAATTGAAGGTAATTTAGGTATTTTGTTATTGTTTATTACATACTGTTTATTATTATCAATATAAGGGAGAAATTTTGATTAAGTTAACACACGATATGACTATTGGTGCAAGAATATTTTATCACAAATTAATATTATAAACATATTACCTTTGGATGGAGGTGTAAGGACAGATTAATATACGAGTATTCCACCTCTGATTAATATTTAACTTTATTGGCTTCATATGAAGTGTTACGGTAGGTAAACAAACAGTGTAAAAATTCCACCCAATGTGTTAATCATCGTAATACCTTTATCACAAGGAAATATGTTTTTGTTTTACTGAATGCTGAGTGACTCAGCTGTAAAGTAATAAGTGAGGATAAAAACTAAACTACCGGTGCTTAAATTCAAAGAAGCAATGCTATTTAGCAAAGCATTCTGTTCATTTGTTGGGCCATTTCAAAATATGGTAACATGTTGTCGAAAATCGTGTGAGGTTGTCTCTTGTAAGTGCATTCCCTAGGAATGAAATTAATATATGCCGTTGATTTTGTTATGTTCAATTAAATAAATTCAAGGAAAAGTGGCATACCTCTTGCAAAAAAAGCAGGTGCAATGCCACCGGAAAATTGTCAACCGCAATTGCTCTGACTTGGTTCAGGCATTTCAGAAAAATGATGGATAAACCGGTTAAATGACGCGCCAAAAACCGCTTAAATGACGCGGGAAATTGCGAATGTCCTGTTACAACTCGGCAGTAATTTTAATCTTTCTTGTGTTATTTCTCGTGAACATACTTGAAACAGATATTACATATCAGATTTCAGCAATATTTTTGTAATCATACGCAAAACTGTTGATACTTACGTCTTATGCATTTGAAAAGTTATTGGAATATAAATTCGATTTATTTTTTTAAAGTACAAAATATAGCCTAAGTATTTGTAAATGGTTTAGAAATGCAGTTATATTTATATGGAAATTAAATCTTTCCAATCAACGCAAATATGTTCATTTAATTCTAAGAATTTTATAATTACGTCAGAAATATTATACATTTACTAGATGATTACATTTATAATAAAAATATATTTAAAAAATCACAAAATGATTTCAAAAGTACTTTTGGGGCACTCGATTCTGTATCGAGGTTTTTTCTTAAAAGATAATATTAAACACTTTGTTATGGTTAACATAATACCCAAGTTGCTATTAATTTGGATTCTGCATATGTGCATTTCCATAATTTATGTCTCTTCAGTGCAGATAAAATAAAAACATTGGAAATCCATATACCGAAATATGTAATGAGACAAACTTTAGTAAAAGTAAAACTACATTGAAATGAGGTTGGAAATTTTGATAACAAACAACGTCACCCATACTCTAATTATGTTATCAATTCATAATTCTGGTGTTCACATATGTAGCACTGGCTTACTGTAATGCAGCCTCATTAATCAAACGTCGACTATGTTTGACAAATGTTTAAGTCTCTAAAACTACATATGGATGCAAAATAAGGTAGGTGAGAACCGACCTGTAAGTCTAAAAGAGAGTAATCCAAAGACAATGGCAACATCGGAAACCTAAAGATACGAAGACAACACAGAAAAGATACAAGGAAGCACACAGACAGATGAACAACACGTTCCCATATACAAATGTTAAACCATTGGTGAGATCAGGTGCACCAGTAATCATCTCCTGCTTCTTTTAAATAACAACAACTTTATAAATCAAATTACCGTTTATCGGGATTTTTTCGCGTGTGTCCAATTTTCGCTATGTTCGCGGTAGGAAATTATACGCGAATTTTAGACTCCGCGTTAAATAACCCGATATACGGTATTACAGATAAGCTTAGATTTAATTAAAGGAAATTATTTTGACACTTTACATTAAAAAAATGTTGCCTTACATAAAGCATGTAATCCATTCAT
The DNA here is from genome assembly GCA_002080025.1 of Modiolus philippinarum. NCBI lineage: Eukaryota > Metazoa > Mollusca > Bivalvia > Mytilida > Modiolidae > Modiolus > Modiolus philippinarum. The sequence continues at coordinate 41,336 of MJUU01021895.1, forward strand.
GCTTATCAAAGTCCAACATAGGATAATTTTTGACAAAAAAACTTTACGCAATACACTTTTTCTCGAAGAACTACTACTATAAAACATTGCTCCAAAGCTAGATTTACTTTTTGTAAATTTGTAAGAACTTCTCATCGTATAAATTTACTCCATGATCCTTTATCAGAACTTGGACATACAATGCCAACTGTAAAACAAAAGGCAAAGAGAGATCTTGATCCATTCTTTCTTAAACTCATTCGACTTTCTATTATTCCACCCAATTGGTTTGTATAGCTCCTTTTATGTACAGATCTAGCTAAAAATATACCTTCATTCCTTAAAAAGAATTGACCACGTTCAAAGACATCAAAACGAAATCACAATTACAAAATCTTTGGTCATATTACTGTTAAAACAGTGATTAAGAACCTTCGAAAATCGGCTTTATATACAAACTAAACATTAATGATGCGGAAAAAGATACATCCTTTGATAAAAAAAGATTATAAATATATAATGTCTTCCATAAAAAAAACGTTCAATGATGTTCGACCCAAATCAGTAAAATACCCAAATTATCAGACTTTGTAAAAATACCACAACAAAATAAAATAATAACAAACGAGGTCCAATTTCCTGGGCTGAATATAAGTGAACATTTGAATGAATCCATATTAAAAATTTAAAGTCAAAATAACAATACATTAGCCAAATGCTAAACGTTGCAAAGACTTACCTGTTGGTTCCTCTAATTCAACCTTTCAGCAATTTTCAAAAAGGTGCATTCTTCTACAGGCGAGAGAACTTATAACTTTGAATATCTGAATCCTTTGCTATTAAACTTTAATAACTCGAATAAAACTTTTGCCCACCTATAAACACTTGGCCTTCAAAGCTTGTGTCTTTGTCGTCGCCATCTGTTAAAATATAACCAGTACTTAATATCATTCAAAGTCTTCGTTGAAACGATAAATAGTATCCGTATTAAAACTTAAAATCATTACAAAAGATAATCATATAAACCTCTAATGTTAATTAAAGTTACTACAAATTAATGAATTGGGTTAGGTAAATAAGCATTACATATCAAACATTTAGACCAATCCGGAGCACCTTATGTCACTCCTTGTTTCATGGGAGTTGTCATTTTAAGTGCTTTAGTTCTGAATACTTGTTTTTATTTCTGCGCCTTATGGCTGTCTCATGTCTAAGTTTTGTCTTTGTTTTTCTGTATTCTCGTTTTTGGCATGACTCTGGACTTTGATTTTTGCACTACCACATCCATTCTTCCTTCTGTATTCTACTATTATAGAAACTTAAAGGCTCCTGTTCCACAGGAATACACGGGCGAAGATCAAGGCTAAAGCATTTGACCTGTGTATGAATCTTGGAAAGAAAACTACCATTTTAAATAACTTCTTTTGTTTAAAATGTACACTATTTAAATTATAAACCATTAATGGCTGTATGTTTTAGTTTTTTCTAAAATCGTTTGTTATGCATCCTTTTTAAAAAAAAATAAGTATTTAAATTTAAAAATATAAAAGGTTTACTTTCGTGACGGAATTATAAAGACCGCCGGTAATGATTGGAATCATTTGTTGGGAAACAAATGAGCTCGAATCCAGCTCCAACTGAAATGCTTCTTGCAATATTTTATTTAAGGTAACGAATAAGAATACATGTTTTAGAAAATTAAAGTCTATCATGTCTAGTTTCATTGGCACCTGCTTTATCTTTTTGCCTTTCGGATTACGGCTCTTGGCAATTCTGTTCGGTACTTCTCTTATTACACTCATTTGTTTTTGAATTTTTTCAAGAACGCTTTAAAATTGCCAATACAACAAATAAACAAGTATGCTAACATAAGAACAACGACAGTAGAATACCGAAGGAACAAAGCACAAGATTACACAAATCAAAGTCCAGAGACAAGGCAAAAGCAAGAACACCAAAAGACGGAAGACCAAAGACACTACATGCCCACAAAACACACGAACATTACATATACAACACAAAAAACTAAGGCACTAACAGTATGAACTCTCAATAAACAAGAGTGACATCAGGTGCCCCGGAAGGGTAAGCATTTCCTGCTCTGTGCACAGCACCCGTCACACTGTCAGTGGGTCAATCCAGGGTAAAGTCGAAATCGGTAATGTCAAATCAGGGAAGAAATCAGATACAGAATTTTAATGCTTATAATGAGCCTCAATGAAAGCCAGGCCGCTATATTTAATTAACTTTTATTCCGACAAAGTATTTCAGTATAACCATTTGGCATTTAAAGTTTGTTTTTAATTTCTATCACCAATATTGTTTTGCTTAAGTTTATCCAATCTAATTTCAGCAATTTATGTTTCATTTAAACGTTAGAAAAACTAAAATTAAAAAAATGACTAAGACCTGTGGCTGGTAGAGGACTTAAAGTATTTATTATGCTTATTTCTGATCTGCAAGAATAGAGAGACATAAATTGTCGAAATTACCTTTCGCATTTTTTGTGCAATCTCGTGTTTTCATCATTACAAAACTTATTAAGAAATGATTATATTAATATTTTTTGGTTTTCCTTCGCTTGTGTATTTTACACATAGACTATGGTGAGAGATTCTTGTCATAAAATTGTTGAAGATGTGAATTCAAAAAAAATGATTCACTGCCTTACTTATGTAATGTATACCTCAATATATTCACATAATATTTACTATAAAAAGACATCTTGCTTTGCATTATAGGATAATTGTGAGAATATTTGGGCAATTTATCCCGAATACTGTTTTTTATTGCACTAGCTTGCAAGTGCAATATATATTCTGCGAGGGACAGTATTGTTTTGCTTTCGTTTATCCAATCTAATTTCAGCAATTTATGTTTAATTTAAAGGTTAGAAAGAAAAAAAAATTAAAACAATGATTAAGAGTTGTTGCCGGTAGAGAACTACAATTGTTTATTATGTGTTTACTAGTATTTTTGGTGCATATTACTTATCTGTGAGAATTTTTAATTGATTACATGACCCTTTGATCATGTCATGCAACCTACTGTACCCTATCAACTGAATAGTACCCATGATGTTTCACTTAACGCATAATATGTGTGACGATAAAATGACACTATATATGAAAATTCGAAATCGAAATTCGAAATTCGAAATCGAAAATTTCAGAAATGTAAGCAGTATCTTCCAGTATCTTCCTAGCTCTGTCTTGAGCTAGTTTTGGCGAAACGATAGATCGTTTGGATTTTTAGTTCTGTATGAGATCTTATGTTTTGATTTATGACCTTCTTTTTTTTGCTGCAATGAATAGATATCAATTGTCAAAATGACCTTTCGCATTTGTTTTATTTTTTTTCTTTCTTTTTGTGCAATCTTGATTTTTTCATCATTTTACACAAAATGCAGAATTCTTGTTTTGGTTTATGATCAGAATTGAATGCAGATATCTAAGCAAGTTTTTAAAAAGGAGGTATGTTAAGGTGATAATCTGACATTATTATTTTCTGTCAGATATGTCTTAAAATGGTATATTTAGCATTACACCACCCGATATGCAGAGCCACTGCTTTAGTATTTTGTGAATAAATTGTATTTAAAGCAAGCAACACTTGCTAGGTCTACGCAATAGATGCCGTTCCTTCTTGACTGAATGGATAATGTCCAGTTCAATCTCTATATAATATCATTTGAGCCTGTGATAAATTATCTCTTGTCCACGCCTCTTTTCATTTATATATCAAATGTAATGTTAGGAAACAAACTTAAAATAATAAAAAAAAATCACCTGTAATACAGGCACATCAACCATCATTGGATGATACTGGACACACCTACTGTTGTCAGAATAAATCGATCACAAATTAACGCCATATATAACTATAAGCTAACTCTAACCAAATAATCTCTTTTTTGCAAGATACACGGAGAGGTAAGTGTTTTTTTTTATATTTTAAATTTTTTTAGCTTATTCTATATCTTATTAAAAATATAATGGAATGAAAATAAATACATGAAATATTAAATGAATGAATGATTTAATTAAAATGGGAATATGCCGCGTGTTCACTTTGCACTCAATATCAGATACATTTTTGGGGGGTTTTTGTTATCCCCCTCATTTCCCAGTTGTGACTAAATTCAGCACGAATTGAAAATATTTTTTTTTACAAAAGAGGGATAGATTTCCAACCTTGGAACTCACTATTCACACGCCAGTGTATTATTAAATACTTCAAAGCATAAGGTCATGCTACATGTTGTGGCTAACACACTTAAACGAAGTGATTAGCAAGGAGTATATTGATGTCCGAAACCACATTTTTTGCAAACGATTTTTTTTTATTTATACAAATTATTAAGAAATGATTGTATTAATATTTCTTTGGTTTTCTTTCGATTTTCTATATGATGAGAGATTGTTGTATATCATAAAATTGTTGAAGATGTGAGTTTTGAAAAAAATGCCAATATTCACTGCCTTACTTGTGTAATGTGTACCTCAATTTATTTACATAATATCTACTAATAAAAGACATATTGCTTTGCATTATAGGGTAATTGCGAGAATATTGGGGCAAATTATCACGAATACAATTTCGAGCTTGCAAGTGCAATATATTCTACGAGAGACAATGTTGTTTCTTTTAGTTTATCCAATATAATTTCAGCAATAAATGTTTCATTTAAAGATTAGAAAGACCAACAATTTGGAAAAAATGATTAGGAGTTGTGGCCGGAACTAATTAATTTATTATGTGTATATTTGTATTTTTGATGCATATTTCTTATCTATGAGGATTTTTAATTGATTACATGACCCTTTGATCATGTCATGCAACCTATTGTACCCTGTCAACTGCATAGTTACCCATGATGTTTCACTTGACGCATAATATGTGTGACGATAAAATGACACTATATATAAAAATTCGAAATCTACGAATTTCAGAAAAGTAGGTAGTATCATCCTCGTTCAAATCTCTGTCTTGAGTTAGTTTTGGAGTAACGATAGAGCGTTTGGATTTTCAGTTGCTATGAGATCTTATGTTTTGATTTACGACCTTCTTTGTTTGCTGCAATGAAGAGACATAAGTTTTCGAAATGGCCTTTTGCATTTGTTTTTTTTCTTTCTTTCTTTTTTGTGCAATATCGATTTTTCATCATTTTACAACAAAATGGAGAATTCTTGGTTTGGTTTATGATCAGAATTTGCATGAACATATCATAAGCAAGTTTTGAAAAAGGAGTTATGTTAAGATGATAATCTGACATTGTTATTTTCTGTCAGATATGTTTAAAAAATTGTATATTTAGCATAATATCATCAAATATGCAGAGCCACTGTTTTAGTATTTTGTGAATAAATTGTATATAAAGCAGCACTTGCAAGGTCGACGCAATAGGTGCCGCTCCTTATTGATTGAAGGGATAATGTACAGTCAATCTCCACAATATAAATTGAGTCTGTGATAAAATATCTGTTGTCCACGCCTCTTTTGAATTAACTTATCAAATGTAATGTTTGGAAACAAGCATAAAATGAAAAAAAATTACCTGTAATACAGACACATAAACCACCATTGGATGATACTAGACACACCTACTGTTGTCAAAATCGATCGAACACAAATTAACGTCCGCTAATTCAAAATCAAAATCAAAATGATCTGTTATTTATAAGATATTCTGTTACATGGAAAGGTAAGTTTTTTCATATTTTTAAACATTTCTTTTAGCTTAATCCTTATCTTATTAAAAGTATAATGAAATGAAAATAAATAAATAAACATGTGAATATATTGTATGTTCATTATGCACTCATTATTAGATACATTTTTTGGTTTTTGGTATCCTTATTTTGGTAATAAGGAAGAAGTGTATTGATGTCGAAAACTTTTCGCAAACGATTTTTTTTATTTATAAAAATAACTAAATACCGAAGTTACTTTGAATTTGTTTTCTGTATATGCGCATTTCGACAACTTATGTCTCTTCAGGTCAGATAAAATCTAAATGTTTGGAGGACCATAGAATCAAATATGTTCAGAAAACTGATAGAGAACAATACCCAATATGATCTAAATGTGAAGCTAAATTCAGCTAAGGACAGAGCTTTGTATGATGGAGGTATTCCTTAGTTTTCAACAAAATTTACACAAATTTAGATATTGCAAGGTTCGTAATTATTATACAAATTAATTATTTTAAAAAATGATTATATAAAAATCGCTTTGGTTTTCTTCGCTTGTGTATTTTATACTTACATTAAGGTGAGAGGTTTTTATATATAATAAAATTGTTGAAGATGTGAATTTTTAAAAAAAAATTGCAAAGATTTACAAACTTACTTGAATAATGTATGGTGAATGAAAGGATACGGAGCAAATGCACCTGAGACAAAGTCTTTACAAATACATGAATTTTTTATGAATTTTAAACATTTTTTGAAATTATGGATTTCCTTTGTTTGGGTTCTAGTGCTGCTGATGAGGAATAAATTTCCGAAATGGCCATACAGCTCATTAAAATTAATGCAGTTGGAGTTGACATATGTGTTATTGTCTCATGTTCATTTACTCCATATCCTTTCGTAAAATAGCATACATCTTTACCACGGGGTAGAGAGCAATAAAAGACAAACTCCTGTATTAAATATTTTACGAAAGGATATGGAGTAAATGAACATGAGACAATAACACATATGTCAACTCCAACTGCATTAATTTTAATGAGCTGTATGGCCATTTCGGAAATT
>MJUU01021895.1:48304-67445 GCA_002080025.1 Modiolus philippinarum
ATTTTAAACATTTTTTGAAATTATGGATTTCCTTTGTTTTGGGTTCTAGTGCTGCTGATGAGGAATTAATTTCCGAAATGGCCATACAGCTCATTAAAATTATTGCAGTTGGAAGTAACATATGTGCTATGGTCTCATGTTCATTTACTCCATATCCTTTCGTAAAATATTTAATACAGGAGTTTGTCTTTTATTGCAGTGTGGAGTTTGTAAAACAAATCCCCATGGGACAGATGTATGCTCTTTATTTTTCTTAGATATGGTGTACTTGTACATGAGATAATATATCATGTGTACACTTTGTTCAATTACTATTATCTAAATTTATGTAAATTCTCAAACCTCTGGATTAACTCCCTCCATCGTTGTTTTGTCCTTTGCTATATTTGATATTACTGATTATTCGCATTTCGTTTGGTTTTATGAATTATAAACATTTTTTGAAATTATGGATTTCCTTTGCTTTGGGTTCTAGTGCTGCTGATGAGGAATTAATTTCCGAAATGGCCATACAGCTCATTAAAATTATTGCAGTTGGAGTTAACATATGTGCTATGGTCTCATGTTCATTTACTCCATATCCTTTCGTAAAATATTTAATACAGGAGTTTGTCTTTTATTGCAGTGCGGAGTTGGTAAACAATTCCCCGTGGTAGAGATGTATGCTCTTTATTTTTCTTAGATATGGTGTACTTGTACATGAGATAATATCCCATGTGTACACTTTGTTCAATTACTATTATCTAAATTTATGTAAATTTTCAAACCTCTGGATTAACTCCTCCATCGTAGTTTTGTCCCTTGCTATATTTGATATTACTGATTATTCGCATTTCGTTTGGTTTTATGAATTTTAAACATTTTTTGAAATTATGGATTTCCTTTGTTTTGGGTTCTAGTGCTGCTGATGAGGAATTAATTTCCGAAATGGCCATACAGCTCATTAAAATTATTGCAGTTGGAGTTAACATATGTGCTATGGTCTCATGTTCATTTACTCCATATCCTTTCGTAAAATATTTAATACAGGAGTTTGTCTTTTATTGCAGTGCGGAGTTGGTAAAACAATCCCCCGTGGTAGAGATGTATGCTCTTTATTTTTCTTAGATATGTTGTACTTGTACATGAGATAATATCTCATGTGTACACTTTGTTCAATTACTATTATCTTAATTTATGTAAATTCTCAAACCTCCGGATTAACTCCATCCATCGTAGTTTTGTCCTTTGCTATATTTGATATTACTGATTATTCGCATTTCGTTTGGTTTTATGAATTTTAGACATTTTTTGAAATTATGGATTTCCTTTGTTTTGGGTTCTAGTGCTGCTGATGAGGAATTAATTTCCAAAATGGCCATACAGCTCATTAAAAATATTGTAGTTGTATTATGGTCTCATGTTCATTTACTCCATATTCTTTCGTGAAATATGGTATAAACAAGCAGAGGAACAACGCTTTTATTGTTGTTCTTCATCTGGAAGTCACCATGATGCCTTCAACAATGAGCTTTGCTCATACCTCATAGTAAGTTCAAGACGGCCCCTAGCACCTTTTGAGCGGAATTCTTTGCTAATTGTCGAACAAAGCAACATCCATGTCTTTACTTGTCATAGATGCGGGATTGTTTAACCCGGCAAAGTGCTCTTACAATCACTGTCATCCGTTTCCCGACAAAAGCACTAGTGTCTCAAGCTAGTTGATGATTACAACAATATCTAAATATATTCACATAATATTTACTATAAAAGACATCTTACTTTGTATTACAGGGTTATTGCATGAATATTGGGGAATATTATCCCTAGTAGAATTTTATATTCAATATTCAATAATGTCAATGACGTCATGAAATTCAAGTCATATTGCACTAGTGCAATTCGGAAATATATTGCATTGCTATACAATAAAAACTGTTATTAAAAAACATTCAAATATAATTTAGATTATTCTTGGCTGGAATTTAATTTGACTGCGACGTGAAAAAAAACAAAAAAAACAAACAAAAATAAAACATAAAAAAAAAAACAAACAAAAAAAAAACAAAAACAAAAGGATGACGTATAAAGTTGAAGGGCTAAGCAAACTGGCAAACTTCAGCAAGATTAAGTATTGAAATTGAGAACTAAGAAAACGTTGATTTAAACTTTTATTTGTGTAAAGTCGTGCTTTTTTGTCAATTAAACAAAAATCCACAAAATTATAATTGATAAAAATTTCAAAATGCTTTCATATATTCTTGGGCATTATTGTAAGAAAATATAAGACATTTGTAAATTCCGATAATGTTATAGGAGAAAACAGTTTCAACAATTTCTGTCAACAAGTAATTCCTCCTGGGTACTATTCTCGATTCTATTAAAAGGATTTATTTTCAGAGTAATTTAATGATGATTAATATGCAGAACATCTAATGAAGAAAAGAATTTCTTCAAATTCAATCGACCCTAAACTGTATTACCAAATACTGAAAAAAACATTTTACACACATCTGTTTAAAAATTAAAATCTTGAAAAAATTATAAACAGTCTGCAAATATTTAATAAAAATATCTATAGAAATTATTTGTTAAAACAATAAAGATTCTCAGGAAAAAATTCTTGGCAAAACTAACGAAATAAATTGAGAATTGAGATAGACACAAGAGGTGGATTTGAATTTATAAAATGTAGCAATATTGAAAATTTGTTCTTAAATAAGTGTAAATGAAGCTTGCTTGTATGCATATTTTTTGAACGCAATTGTGTAAGAACTATTGTTTATCAGTGGCGGGTCCGGACTCTCTGCTAAAGGGTCCGACCAATATTTTTTTTCAAAGGGGGGGACCATTTTTTTTTAAAAAAAACCTAGGAATTTTAAATATTTTCCGACCTAAGGGGGGGGTCCACCCGCCCCCTAAATCCGCCACTGTTTATGTTTATGTACAAAAGTGTTTGTTATTTTCGGAATTAGATAGGAAACATTGTGATTTTGTTAAGACACAATATGATGATAGCTGGTGTGAATGAATATTTTAACTCTGATTAATATAATAAGCATATTGTCCTCGGATTAATGTGTGCAGGTAGACAAATAAACGAGTATTCCACCTCTGATTAATATTATTGATATATTGTCTTTATATGAAGGTGTTACGGTAAAATTTTCACTGAGTGTGTTTATCATCGTAACACCTTTATCACAGGGCAATGTAACTGTATAATATTGAATGTTGAGTAACTCAATAACAAAATACCGAAGTTTCATATGACTAATATGGCCATTTCGACAAGTCTCTTCAGTGCACATCAACTCAGAACATTAAGAAATCCATAAACAGAAATATGTGTAAAGCTGATAGAGAGCTAAATACCAGAATAGGATGATCTAAATAGAAAACCAAAAATTATCTAAGGACAGAGTTATGCAAGAGGGAGATGCTACTTAGTTTTAAATACAATTTTCTGATTTTAAGATATTGCAAATTTCTAAATAAAACCAGCCTTTATATAGGCCAGCACCGAAGTAATACGACTGGGTCGGTGAATACCCTCGGGGATAACAGTCAACCTGCAGAGGAATCGACTCAGTGGTGATAAATAACAAAACACCGAAGTGACTGTAAATTTACTCTCTGAGTACTGCTTGCTCGACAACATATGTCTCTTCATTGTAGATAAAATATCAGGATAAATTATTATATATATTCTGCTGAAGTGAAATATCCAGGTAAATTCTGAAATTTGATTGGTACCTTGACAGGGGATATGAGACCGTATCCCAGTGGTAGCAAAATAACAATCTTTAAACACTCTTGAAAGAAAAATTATAGCACTTCTAGCAGAATATAAAAGTTATTCGGGCTTCACAGGGGATACGGGTTCATATTCCCTGTCTATGCCCTATATCCCCTTTGCCTGACGGCTCAGGGATATAAAACACAGACAGGGAATATAAACCCGTATCCCCTGTGAAGATTCCCGAATAACATATAATATCGGATTATTCGCCGAAAGATCTGTAAAATTCTCCTAAACTTTTATACCACAGGCTACATGAGGTTGATACCAACTTGATATAGATATTTAAATAAGTGTCATTTCGATATGGACAAAATCTAATGGTAAGCGAGCAACATATTCACATAATATGTACAAAATGTCCCGAAACATATTGTTTATACCAAAATGCCTTTTCATGTTGTAAGATTGTGGCTTATCATGGCTTTTGGGACAGCGTAAACTTTTGAATATTGAAAAAATGAGAGAAAGCCAGAGATATTTGAAACTAATTTATAAATTATTTGAAACTTTACATCTAAAGATGCAAAAAAGCTTGTTGTTTCCGAATTGCATTTACAATTACTGGTAGCAACTGTCGATGTCAAAACATTAACAGAGATAAAAGACACTGTGAACTATGCATTAGTGTCAAACAGGTGTTGAATGCCACTACAATTCTCCCTGCAAATTCATCAAACAATAACAAAAGATTTACTTGTTTTTTTTTTGGGGGGGGGGGTGGTATTAAAATTTCCCTCTTTCTCCTATTTGCTTCAGTATTCGTTGCAAATTAATATACACTAACAATGGCCGAAAATTGCAATCACATGCCACCATCTACCTGGGAACCGCACAAGAAAAACAATAAAATGACAAAAGACAAACATAGATAACAATAGGAACTCGGGATAGTCAGACTTGGTACCGGCATTAGCAAGAGCTAGGGGTAGAATTATACCGGTTTGTTGGTACCCAAACCTCCCCTTTCTCCATTCCGTTTCCCTATAGAATAATAAACATACAAATAAAACCCAACACAGGTAGACTACTAACTCAAAAACCACAATCTTGAGAATTAAAGAATAAGACAAAACGCTATTTAGAAAGGTGGGTCAATGATTGTTTGCCGTTAAACTGTCTGCTAGCTCAAGGAGCCTAGTCTGCTGGTAAAACACTGTCGCACTACGGTAGAAAAATTTATTACGCGCAGACATAACACAATGCAGTTCAATGATTTACTGAATAGTAATCGCAAACTATTTTGAATAAACTTTACATTTTTAAGGTATTTTAACAAATGTTTTTGTCCCCATCCCTATCGGCTTCTAACTATATATTTGTAAATTCTCTTCTGTCTATATTTTTTTGTCAAAACTGTTACTGTTTTCGCTTTACAAGTGTCATGCGCTGACTGATTAAGAAATAGATTATTGCAAGTGGGCTCTATGCGAATTAGAACATTGGCACACCTTATATTTGTCAATGCATGTATTCTATACCGAGCGATAGCGAGGTATAAAATGAAGACAAATGTAAGATCTGCCCATGTTCTGATTAGAACATAGAGCCCAATTGCAATAATATATTTCGATTCTGATATATTTAACAAGGGTTTTGAACATTCCAAGCGGCTCTTAGAGAGCAAAATTGGGTTACGCACTAGAATTGAAATTTGTCGGAAAATTGCATACAAACACAAATAAATGGACATAGAGAAATCTATATTCGTTGTTTTATTAATACAAATGACTCATAAGCTTATGAATTAATGCAAATAATCTGTTAAAAAACATATAAAATACGGATATTTTAAAATCGATAAATGTGAGCTGGTTGTATATCTGATTTATATGACTGCTTAGTTACGTTCTATTTGAAGCCAAAAAAAAACAAAAAAACAAAAAAACAAAAAATCTAGAGGCTCAGAGGCTGAGCCTGTATCGCTCACCTGACAAAATGCTTCTATGCCACGCACGACCAAAAAAGATGTATTTAACAAATGAGGTCTAATGTTAAGCTATGTTCTCCATTGGCACAAGTTTTTTTTTGTCTGATCCTATTGAAATGAGTAATCTTTGCAAAGGACCTTCAATACACCATTTCAATACAGTTTAGTTAAATTTGCTTGAATAGTTCAGAGAAGATAATGAAATGTTAAGTTTTCACATAAGTTCTAAGTTCTGTGCTGGCGGCCATATCTTTAATCGGATCAGAAAGAAACGAGCAATCTTTGTAAAAGACCTTTAATACATCATTTCTGTAAAGTTTGGTTGAATTTGCTTCAGTGGTTTCAGAGCAGAAGATGAAAATGTGATTTTTCCAATAGGGGCCAATGTTAAACCTAAGTTCCGTGCTGGCGGCCATGTTTTTTGTTGGATCAGAACAAAATGAGCAATCTTTGTATAGGAGCTTCCATACATCATTCCTGTGAAGTTTGGTTGAATTTGCTTCAGCCATTTCAGAAAAGAAGATGAAAATGTTATTTTCCCATAGGATCCAATGTTAAATCATGTTCCGTGCTGGCGGTCATGTTTTGTCGGATCAGAACGAAATGAGAAATCATTGTTAAGGACCTTNAGTACATCATTCCTGTAAAGTTTGGTTGAATTTGCTTCAGTGGTTTCAGAGCAGAAGATGAAAATATGATTTTTCCCATATGGTCCAATGTTAAACCTAAGTTCTGCGCTGGCAGCCATGTTGTTTGTCGGATCGGAACAAAATGAGCAATCTTTGTAAAGGACCTTTAGTACATCATTCCTGTAAAGTTTGGTTGAATTTGCTCCAGTGGTTTCAGAGGAGTTAGTGAAAATGTGAAAAGTTAACAGACAGACAGACGACGGACGACGGACGTCAAGTGATGGCAATAGCTCACGCTGACCCGTTGGGTCAGGTGACCTAAAATGAAAGAAAAGGAATAAAACTCATATTTATAACCTTATTAACGTTAAAAATCAAAAATTTTATATCTGATATGCATTCATAACAACAAGACATTCGTTGCTAGGTTACGGTTATGTCAATTTCAGTTCCGAGTCTTAAATTTAGTAACTGTTGTAAATTTCTATTATTGTCATTATTTAATGTGGATATTTGGGTGATTCATTTATTTAAAACTTTATTTATACAAAATGAAATGAAGTTTGAGTGAACAAAATGTGAAATTGTTCATTACGAATGTCCTTTTGTAAAAAAAAAAAAANTAACAACAAGACATTCGTTGCTAGGTTACGGTTATGTCAATTTCAGTTCCGAGTCTTAAATTTAGTAACTGTTGTAAATTTCTATTATTGTCATTATTTGATGTGGATTTTTGGGTGATTCATTTATTTAAAACTTTATTTATACAAAATGAAAAAAAACCGCATGTGCTAAAAATATTGTTGGAATTGGAACATAGCCTTGTTCTTGTTTCAAAAGCGAAAGAAGAATGTCATATTAAAATTGAGAATAAACAAAATAAATATACACATACCTGTCATACCTGTATACCATTCACACTCAAGGCCCAGTGTTTTTTTTTGTTTTTTTTTGAAGTATTGACATTTATCTTTGATAAATACAACTCCAGTTGCAGATGAGTATAATTGTTGAGTGAAGAATTTGACCAATTAATTACTCATTCTTTTATCAAGATAATTTCACTTGTTTTAAAACTTTTATAAATGAGAGTAGACCAATCCCTAAACACGATAAAAAAAAAATCTAACACAAGGGTGAGTGTCAGACAGAAAAATCTCAGACACCTAAGGAAAAGATTTCAAGTACTCGAACGAAGTTTGCCGAGTCCGAGACGCTAGAAATCTAACCAGAGGATGTCTGAGATTTTTTTTGTCTGACAATTTCACTGGTTTTAGTTTTCTCCCCCTCAGCATCGAAAATATAAAACGTCTTTCTTGACATCAGTGAATAACTTCCTGTTTCGGTGCCAAGGATTAACGCTTTTATGATCTTTTATGGCATATTTTAGTTCATTATGTCTCTTTCAAATGCAATCGATATCCTTTTTAATTGTATTGAGTGATATACTGCTTGATTCATATAGAGGAAGCCGAGTATATTGTTAGGATAAAATATTGGCGGGAATAAATGCGTGCAGCTTTTCGTAGACAGAAAAAGTTAGAACCTTGTCCGAGGTGGGAGAATGTCCTGTTTATTCGGAGAAGTCAGGTCATGATAAGGAAAGCCTGGCCGCGAACTATTGTAAAAAACTGTGTGGAAAAATGCCACGCTACATGCAGTATAAGGATCCCTTCTATATTTTTCTAAGGAGAGCAGCCTTCCAATGAAGAACAACAATAAAAGGGTTGTTCAATTGCTTGTAATTACCATGCATAGAGAATTCGTCTCATATGCATTTACTCCATATCCCTTCATTGATTATTCCGAGGTGGAATAGAAGGCTAACTTCTCTGCCCCTAACCATTTCCCCCCTTTTCTTGGAAATAAAAACTCGTTGTCCCGGTTTACCCTCCCACATTTATTTCTTTGTTTTTCTTTTACTTGTGGTTTTTAGATCACCTGGCTATGCCAAGTTGAGCTTTCGTCATCACTTGGCGTCCGGCGTATGTTCCTCCACCGTAAATTTTGCATTCAAATTTCTTCTTTGAAACCACTGAGCCAATTGCAACCAAACTTGGTCACAATAGTCCTTGCGTGGTCCCCTTTAAAATTTAGTTCCGGCAGGTCCGTATCTCATCCAAGATAGCCGCCAGCTATGAACATAATTTTAATATTTGACCCAATTAGAAAAGACATTCAAAGATCGTTTTCTCAGAAACTACCGGTCCAATCAGAAACAATCTTACAATGGTCTTCAGGTGGTCCCTTCTAAAAAGGGGTATCTGGCAGGGCAGTACCTCGTCCAAGATGCCGCCAGCGGGGAACATAATTTTAAATTTTGACCCTATGGAAAAGACGTTTAAGATCTCAGAAAATTCCAGTCCAATTATAACCAACTTAGTCAAAATGGTCCTTAGAAGGGTAAAAAGGGTATCCGACAGCTCTGTACCTCATCCAAGATGGCCGCCAGCTGGGAATATAGTTTCAATTGCACTCTATGAAAAAGACATTAAAAGATCTCAGAAATTACCAATCTCATTATAACAACTTTTTCATAATGGTCCTTAGATAGTTCCTTCCAAAAAAGGTATCCGAAAGGAAGGTATCTCTTCCGAGATGGCTGCCAGCGGTGAACTTAAAATTAACATTTAACCTTGTGGAAAATACATACAAATGTTTTTCTGAGAATTTACTAGTCCAGTTAGAGCTAAATTTAGTCACAATGGTCCTTAGATTGTCCCCTACAAAAAGATAGTCTGCAGATCAGTTCCTCCTTCAAGATGACAACATAGTTAATATTAAATTCTTTAAAAAAGGGTATTTGAAACAACTAATCCAATTGGAACTAAACTTGATCACAATAGTCCTTGGTTTATCCCTTCAAATTTTGCATCTGCCATGTCTGTCTCCAAGTTGGTCTCAGCAGGGAACATAGTTCAAATGCTTAACCCTATTTGAAATGCCATTCGTCTCTCTGCCATGGTCCAGGTGAGCACTTCATGGTCTTGAGAGCCTCTTTTCTTAATTGGTCCTGATATAGCTTCAAAATTATGACTCACTGAACGCAAAATTCTAACTAATCAATCAATAAATCAATCAATTCAATCTATATTTAGATCACCTAATTATCGGAAATGCGATGCCAGATGTTAAGTTGTAATTAAGTTGGCAGTGGCGGATTCAGACTTTTTGCTAAAGGGGGCCTGACCAATATTTTTTTCAAAAGGGGGCCCGGAACCCATTTTTTTTAAAAACCCCTAGGAATTTTAAATATTTTCCGGCCTAAGGGGGGAGGGACCCTAAATCCGCCCCCCCCCTCTAAATCCGCCACTGGTTGGGTAGTTGCAGTGTATGCTGTTTCTTTTACCACTGGGTGAGGTCATATTGACACTTGAAAAATCAATGAACAGAAAAGATCTGAAACGTGTTAATACATTGTAAGAATATAATTATCAACTCAAAACCTGTTAACAACAAAATCTACCATTTGTATGACGATTTAGCTGTCAAGAGTGATATCAAATGTAAAGGGCATGCACTAAATTTATGATCAAGGAGTACAATTAATCTATTTATGAACCGTTTGAGTAAGATCTTTGTCTGTTATTCAGATTCATATATATTTTTAATTTTATTAAACACTAAAACTTTATTTGATAAGTAAACTACATGTCGGAGACTGAAGGCGTGACCTCAATTATAGTGGTGTGGGGAAAAATATTTGTTGGTCTTTTTTACTGCAATATTTTCTTTTTTTCAACGCAGATATTACATGAATCAATTGAACTATAAACCTCATGTAAAGCGTTGGTTTTAAATGATCAATTCACTGTTTGGTGGGTACATTGTCTAATTCTAAATTCAAACGATCATCAGCTGGGTAATAGCGCATTGCTCTTCGTAATTTGAGATCTAACGAAGAAATTTTAATCAGCCAGTAGACATAGGCGGAGCTGTTGTTGTAATGGACAAATGTCAATATCTCCAAGAAGCCGACCGCCAACTAAGCGATGACCGTTTTTATACGACAGCAAAAATTTTGCCATCGTCTTATGTTATGGCGCAGTCGTCGGCGTCGGAGTCTGTGGCCAGCATAACTTTGTTTCTTGTGGCCGGATCATTTTCAATTTCAATATGAGGTTTCTTGGCATAAGCTTAATCCCGGGTTTTAATTTCGGGTTCATGGTCCCACCCGCTTCAGAAAAAGGGGCCAAAAATGGGTAGAGTAAGTGAAAACCGAATCTTCGGTCCAAAACAAATAATCCAAGGACAATGGCAACATCGGAAACAAAAAAAAGAGACACAACATTTGTACGGCACAGAAAAGAAAAATGAAGATACACACACACAAAGATGGGGCATTTTCGTGTCTGTGGACGACATAACTATGGTTCCACTGAACGGATCATTTTCAAATTTTAGTATGAAGTTTCTTAGCACATGTTTAAGCCCGGGTGATAATTTGATGTTCTTGGTCCCGCCCGTTTTAGAAAAAGGGGTCAAAAGGGGTTAAATTGAGTATTTTCTCATATTTTACTGTAGAATCTTTATTATTCATCGGATTTTGATGGGGTTTCTTTCAGTGTACTCCTTAGAAAATTTCCAATCTGGAGTTTGCAACGGATTTCACGTGGCATGTAGCGTTCACGAGAAAAATGGGCCCAAAAGGGGCGAATTTCAAAAATTTTATTTTTTTTTTATTTTTAGTACGATTTTGATGCAGGTTTTTTTTGCACTGGATTCCTTACGAAAAATTAACATAGTGCTGCACCATCAGATTTTTGATAACTTGTTTCATTCCAAGCTATGAGGGACCCAATAGGACAAAAAGTGCAAACATGCAGATTATCTAAATTTTTTTATTTTTCATCCGATATCTTTGAGATTTTTTTAGATTCAACACATTGTGGGCTTTTTTTGTATGCCAACAGATTTGACATAACTCTAACCATTTCTCGGCTATAAGGGATCAAATCTTTATTTTACATCAGATTTTGATGGGATTTTTTCATTTGGATTCCTCTCTTTGTAAGCTTTAATTGACATGTCAACAGATTTGACATAACTCTTACCGTTTCTGAGTTATAAGGGGTCAGATGGGCCATAATTGCAATTTTTAGAAATATGTGAAGTCTTTATTTTACATCAGATTTTGATGGGATGTTTTTCTTTGGATTGATCTCATTGCAAGCTTTCAGTTACATGTCAACAGATTTGACGTAGCTCTTATCGTTTATGAGCTGTAAGGGGTCAAAGGGGCCAAAACTGCAATGATAAGAAATATGTGAAATCTTTATTTTTCATCAATTTTTGATGGGATTTTTTCTTTGGATTGTTCTCATTGTAAGCTTTATTTTCACTGTTTTGTGTCCAGCTAATTACTGTATCAATCTTTTTACTGTGTCCACATTTGCTTAAAATTACACTTGTTCAAATTTCAGTGGTCGACATGCTGCGCTCGTATCATGCTGCGCTTTGCGTAGCCCTTTATTATTTAAAAGTAAGAACAATGAACCTATGAACTTTACAAATATCATTGCACAAACTTATAGACTTATTTATATACATAGGCGTTTGAAAACAACTCGCCGAATATAACTATACAGGTGATTTCAAAGATCAAGATGGAAAATTTTACCACAAATCGTAGAAAGCCTTAATTTGTCTGTGACGTTTTATGTCATACATGCTTAAAGTACATGTAACATGCTATTCTATTACATCTGGCAAATCTTACTTGTCAAAAATTCATTGCAACTAAATTAAAGTTCGACACTGGGTATTCACCAGCCGAAACACCACGTGTCTGACATGAACAATTTATCATGAGTTTTATAGTTATTTACTGTTTTAATCAAAATTCTCCTTTAAATACTTCATTCCTTGTATGACACTCTGGTGGTTTCCTTTGTACTGGATTTTGCCTCCAATTTCCTCCACATTTTTTTATAATTTGTACTTCTTTTTTCACTTTTACATTATGGCTTTCAATTTCCAATACTGCTGATGAGTGGTTACTCCGTGAAAAAAAAAACATAAATAGCATAACGAAACTTACTGTTGATTATGCATTTTTTGTGTTTGTGTATCTTCAATGCTTCAAATATGTCAGTGTCTTTCCTTTCGATTAGAAAAGGAACAATTATGATCCTGCAATTTAAGTGCACAATCCGGATATTTTAATATTTGAGCATGTAGTAAGGTGACGTTCAGGTAATTTGTACATGGTATTCGGATTGCTTGTGTTCTATCCTTTATTCCATTCCCAATAACACTCGATTTTTCTTTTAAACAAAGGCTTTCGTACCAAAATTTAGACAGAAAGCTACATTTCGTAGCTCTGTCCTTAGTTGATTTTGGCATTCCTTTCTAGATGTTTTTGGTAATTTGTTCAGATTTTACACATATTTTTATGTATTTATGGATTTCGAAATGTTTTGATTTAATCTGCACTGAAGAAGAGACATAAATTGTCGAAATGCGCATTTACAGAAACTAAATTCACAGTAACTTCGTATTTTGTTTCATTACATTGTAGATTTTCCATCCATGGGAAAGCAATAAAATCCTCTGTTATACTTAGGTAAAATTCAAAAGAGCAATTCATGTCATTTCTAAACATGTGATATATCTCTAAAGTAACATTTCTATTTGTATTTATTACTCTTCCAATGCTCTATCAATTTGAAATCGTAGAATTTCTTAATCTCACTTTACAATGATCCTTTGTTGAGAAAAAATAACTAAATACCGAAGTTACTGTGAATTTATTTTCTGCATATGCGCATTTCGACAACTTATGTCTCTTCAGTGCAGATAAAATCTTAATGTCTGGAAGACCATAAACTCAAAGATGTTAAAAAACTGACAGAAAAGAAAGCAAACATGGTATCGAAAAGGGGAATCCGTTGCAAAATCGATAACCGTCTATCCCTTTCTTCATAATAGAGTGGCGTCCTTTAAAGGTTGCGGCATGTAACTGTATTTTTTTCAGCCATTGTAGGTATTTCCTATTTTACGAAAGGATATGGAGTAAATGAACATGAGACCATAACACATATGTTAACTCCAACAGC
Source organism: Modiolus philippinarum (assembly GCA_002080025.1). Taxonomy (NCBI): domain Eukaryota; kingdom Metazoa; phylum Mollusca; class Bivalvia; order Mytilida; family Modiolidae; genus Modiolus; species Modiolus philippinarum. The sequence goes on from MJUU01021895.1 coordinate 61,703, forward strand.
AATAATATTATTGAGCTGTATGGCCATTTCGGAAATTAATTCCTCATCAGCAGCACTAGAACTATACTTTTTATTTTAGTTTTTATTAACAATACCTTAATTGCTTTATTGCATTTATAGGTCAGTTTGAAAGGAAACGATAACAGAATTGTAAAGAGGGGACTCCCGATTTTAAGCAGATAATTGACAGACCTTGTGAAAATACAGTGCATTTGTTTTTCTGCTTACAAAAGAGAATATACTTATACAATAAAGGTAATTAAAAGGATTATAATCTTAACAAAGAACAAAATACCGAAGTTACTGTGATTTATTTTCTGCATATGCACATTTCGGCAACTTATGTCTCATCAGTGCAAATAATGGAACTAGGACCGTTTACAGCTACAGAAATATGTATAACGACAAAGCATAATTAATTCACGTGCTTGTAAATTAACTCTTTTGTTCTAAGGATTGTAAATATGAAACTGAGTTAAAGAGTGAAGATTGCTCTAAGTCCTCTAAGCTGATAATTTTTACCCCATTCGACTGAAGGAATTTTTTAAGGACCATAGCTAAGATTTCAGGTCTTTGAAGACCCAAATATATTTCTATTCCGACAAGTAAAGAAACATTAAATTAAAAAAGAGTTGTGGAAATACAATGTATCTCAATAATTCAGCAATCAATCACTCTTTGTAAATAGTTTTAATTGGTATCAAGACTAAAAAAGGATGGCATTTTTTATAAGAAATTATGACGATGGAAAGGACAATTTGAGATAATAAATCTTTTTTGTTTAAGATGTAAGTGCTACTTTTTCAATACAAAAAACAGTCCGAAGAAGAGCATTTATTGATAGGCTCAAAGTTAAAATGGATCTCATTGACAGTGTATGACCTCTTTGAATGTGTGCTATCGCAATATAGAATATAACCTTGAAAGCCAACTTAAAAGTTATTTTAAGTACAAGGCTGAAAACTTCTGATCAAATTTACATTTTATTTCTACGATAAGCCTAAAAAAAACCTTTGTTAGGTTTAGAATACATAACAAAAAATGCACATTTTCAGATATAGCTTCATTTTTTTGTAGATAGAAAAATCCCGAAATGCTTTGAGAAGTCTTGACCATGCCACACAATGTCATTGTACTGGGTTCCCTTTCTCTGACGGAAGGAGTGTTGGAAAAATGGAGAATGTCACAGTAACATCAAATTCGACGTTAGAAACTGAAAGCAAATTAACACAAATAATTTCAGCAGCAATAGCTACGCCATTTTGTTTTGCAGTATTCATAATAAACACTCTTGCACTATATAGGCTTATAAGATCACAGAAATTAAAAAGTAACAGATTTTTCCGGTTAACTTTATTCCTGAGCATCAGTGACATCATAACAAGTTTATCTTCGTTACTTTCTATATTGAACTTGATTTTTGATATTAACGAAGTCAAAGTTCCCGGTTTGTGCTTCGGAAGTACTCTTCTCTCATCCTTTACACTAACATTTTCCTTGTTGAATGTGTTGTTCATCTGTATAGAACGACTGTTGTCTACTTTCCCTTTCGTGAAGAGTAAGAAATGGACATATAAGCACACTATTGGTTTCGTTACGGCATTTGTATGTGCCGGTATATATGCTATATGTATACACAGTGTATATGGTGATGCTGGGAGAACGCTGTGTAACTTCAGCGACATGTTTGGTGAAGATCTTTGGAAATTTCAGATGAGTCTAAGTGTTCCACACTTCATTTTGCTTACTCCAATCTTATGCATGTATTTTGCAATTCTGTATCGATTGAAGGTCAAATCAAACAAGGTGGGCGTTACAACGACACACTCAACATCAGATGAAGTTAATGCAGTTAGAAGTATGGCACAGGTAAATGCAGCGGAGGAAAAGCGCCTTAAAAGGATGAGGGAATTTCGCAGCACATGTATAACCCTCGGGATCATCATAGTTGTCATGATCATCAGCAATGTTGTGCCGATCACATTCCACTTCATCTCTGCTCTAAATCCAGCACTTGTGACAGAGAACATGGCGGCTTTCGTCAATCCATTATTTCTGATCAGTCCATTGTTTGATCCAATCATTTATGTCTCACGGATCAAGGAGTTCAGAGGCTCATTCTGTTGCAAGGTTTCCACAAGCCAAAACTAACTATCGAACAGAGATTTATTGCGTGTTAGATGTTTCTATTGACAAAATGTTAGTCTAGGTGTAATTTTATCAGATATATAAAGCATGTTGTTATCAAAATGACTTAAATAGCAAAATGTTTGTTTATTTTGTCAACCACTTGTGCCTTATTCAAGCCAAGATTATTAGTAGCAGACCATTAAACTGTCTACACACCCACACTTTACGGGGTTCATATGAAAATCGGTATGCTACGCTTCTATATACGCTATCAAGTGACATAATACGGGACTTTTGAGTCGTGTTTACTCCGGAAAAAAATTGAGTATTATAAAAAAAATCAATACATTAATTACATGTAACACTGTTGAGCTAAGGGTGATTTATATTTAATCGATTGAAGCGATTCAGGTTAATTTTTTTTCGTCAATTAAAATGTCATGTGAAACAAATTTTAAGAACACTTCAATTACATAAATAGTTCGTTTTTAGGTGGTATATATTTATTTCAATAGGTTAGAAATCCAGTTATCCTTCTTACAGGTATTTTGGCAGATCTTTTTCGCCTTCCAATACACGAGAGTTCCTATCTCGAAAGTCCCATATTGAAAGCGAGCTCTTAATTGTGCTTAATTATGTTGATAAAGAAGTAACCATAATTTCTTGATGATTATATACTGAATTACCACAAAGAAAAAAGTAAGTATTTGGCTTCTCACCAAAAGTCTTACTTAATTTACCTATTAACAGCTTTAAAGGGTATGAAGAAGAAGAAAAAATCGGCGAGTTCGGCTGATACCGTTTATTTTCATCAATTTGAGATTGATTGATTGATATGGGGTTTAACGTCACTTTCAGCAGTATTTCAGCTATCACATAGTAGTGGAGGAAGCCGGTTTGCCCGGAGAGAACCACCGATCTTGGGCAGGTAACTGATATACCTTATCACTAACGATTGAAAGTCAAGTGCATCCTTTTTTGTAATGTACAAAGAGGGGCGCGAACTCACACCGCAATGGTGATAGACAACAGTGTTTGTACAGGTAGTAGAACAACCTTAACCACTCGGCCATCCAGGCCCCAATTTAGGATTGAAAAAAGAAAATAGATGGCACCATAGCAATCTAAATCCCTGTGCTTGTGTTGAACTCTTAGTGACCAGTAAAGGTTTTAAAAAAATCTGTTTTCTATACCATCAAATTAGCACAAATTGTAACCTTTTGGTAAAATCTTTTTTATAGTTAATATACTACAAATGGCGACCTTTTGATAAAATCTTCTCTCCACACCATCAATGTACTACAAATTGTGACCTTTTGGTAAAAGTCTCCTTTCTACACCATCAATATACTACAAATGCTGACGTTTTGGTAAAATCTCCTTTCCACACCATCAATATGCTACAAATGGTGGCTTTTTGGTAAAATAAACTACAAATGGTGACTTTTTGGTAAAATCTCCTTTCTACACCATCAATATACTACAAATGGTGACTCCTTAGTAATTTGATTTTTACTATTTATACTTGCTTTACACTTTCCTATTATGACACTATTCATGGCTTTCTTTAATACCAAATAATTAGAGGGTTTCCTGGGTTTTGTTAGATTGTCGATGCATTTTTCAATACTAATTTGAGGATCAGGCCATTCTCCTAATTTTTTTGCAAATATTTTCTATAATTACTCTTTTTTTTTGGCAAATAATCATTGTTAACATGGGCAAAAAGCTATCAAGAAGGTACACCAAGGTTAAGGGACACAACTCCTAAAACTCAGTCATATGTTTGATTTAACCATATTCATTAATGTTTTGTAAGCTCTTAAGTAACACAGATGATTTTAATTTTTTTCACATCAATGCTTTAAAAGTATCGACAAGGCTGACTGTTTTAAACATCTTACTGATTTGAGTTATCTCCCTTACCCTAGGTCTACTACCTTAAAAGCAGCAAATCACAGAATCATGAAACAAAGTTTACAAACAAAAATTTCGATTAATATCTAACAACATGCAAATTTACGTTTGCAAAAATGCATTTGTCAACAAGGTCAAAATAAAAATTAAAATCTAAAACAAAAGAAGAAAACAAAAAAGAGAGTATAAATTTCATTTTGTTACAATGGACATTAAAATATTTTTTATAGAGTAATTGGACATTGTAATATATTGGAGTCCATTTCTGAAATATATATATTTTTTTGTAAGAAATAATTTTTTAGATTTGTGATAACTTTACAATTAATTTTGAAAGTCGTTTTTTCGAAATAAGAAAATGTATTCAGTAGGAACATTCTATTGATTTAAAATGGAAATATTTTTCCTACTTATGTTGTCATATTTGTATGTGTGTGTATGTGTTTTATTATTTTATATTGTATTCTATGTATTTATAAATCAAAACCAAACAATCAAAATTTTATGGGTTAGGTTTCAGAGTGCCTGCTCGCCTGCGTATCGTCCGTCTCTCTGTCATTCTGTCTGAAATAAAGGTGCCTACTATTTGTAACCAACTTATTGCACAGCCTGTAACCAAGATTTCTGAAAATTTTCAGGATGTTTTGTATACATGTAAATGGGACTCTATATACCTCCCTATTTTACCTTTTCCTGATTTTACGGCCAGTTTAAATTTTTTTTTTCAGTTCTGTTCTATAAGAAGGATACACATTTTGTTTGTACTTGAGAGGACTGAAAGTTTGTTTTTATTAACAGCCTAAATTCTTTTCATGAATTTACAGCTGGTTGCACTTAGCCATTTTACATGAATATTCTTTTAGCGGGTACAGATTTGTTTAATCAACTCCCCCTTTTAATGAAATTGTCTGAAACTTAGCAAGGTGTTTTGGGATACATTAAACATGTTCACATCCTATTTTACTTTCATTTTAAACCAGATTCCCCATCGGAAAAATCCAGATACTGAAATTATGAAACTTGCAATGCAAGCGGTAGGCGAGAGGTTGTCGAATGTTCTTTCATTTGTCCAGAGCTAGTTTTCTACAGTTTTAGAGATAAAAAGTTTTTATATAGCAAATCATTTGTCACTCTCAGTTTTTACTATATAAGTGCCTTATTACTGAATATTATATTTTTACGTACCTGTAAGATTTTTGTGGCTAGCTCATGCCCTTGTATATATGTTTTCGGTATTCTCGTTTTTTCCATGTTCTCTGTACTTAAATTTTGTAATTCTTTCGGTATTCTCTGACTACTGTTGCTTAGATTTACTTTTTTCATCATTTATGCCAAAACATCATTTGCTGAACTTATACTAACAGGGTACCTCACTTGTCCGGAGAAAATCTTCTAAACGTTACCAGACGAGTATTTTCTAATGCACCATGGTGGGTAAAATAAGAGAATTCCGAAAGTCAGAGACAGTTTCAAAAACCTGAGGAGTGACCATCCTTAAGAGGTAAATTACACTGTTAATGCAAGAAAAAATAAGTTTGCTGTCTTTTTGCTTTACAGCTTTCATCTTGTCAAAATTGTTCCGAGTTTAAAGACTAAGTGAGCGATCCTCATTTTTCATTTTATTTTTGTTTTTTTATGCCCCCAGATCGAGGATCGGGGGGCATATTGTTTTTGTCCTGTCTGTCTGTCTGTCTGT
>MJUU01021899.1:0-17115 GCA_002080025.1 Modiolus philippinarum
TCAAAAAAAAAAAAAATTGGGCAGGGGTTCCCCTTTTTATTCAGATAATACATATTGCTGAAATCAAACCAAGTCCCCCTTTCCATAAAAAAAAATTTGGCAGGGGTTCCTCTTTATAATCTAGTTTAAACATATTGCTTATATTGTGAAAAAACACACTGCTACATCAATATCTATTTGGAAACCAAATTTCATTGAAATTGACCATGTTGGATTTTCCCGCTTTTTTGGTGGCCATTTTTAAAAATGGCATTCAACAAACAATTTTCAACATCCGTTTTTGAAGTCGCAACATCAACATCTATTTGGAAACCACATTTCATTGAAATCGGACAATGTTGAATTTTCCCACATTTTTTGGCAGCCATTTTGAAAATGGCATTCAAGGAACAATTTTTAACATCGGTTTTGAAGTTGCGACATCAATACCTATTTGAAAACCAAATTTCATTGAAATTGGACAAAGTTGAATTTTCCCGCCTTTCTTGGTGGCCATTTTGAAAATGGCAGTCAACAAACAATTTTCAACATTAGGTTTGAAGTCGCAACATCAATATCTATTTGGAAACAAAATTTCATTGAAATCGAACAATGTTGAATTTTCCCCCCTTTTTTTGGCGGCCATTTTGAAAATGGCAGTCAATGTACGATTCTCAACACCATTTTTGAAATCACCACAGCATAGCAAACATTTTATCAATTTACACTTAACCTTCATCTTCTATAGTTTTGGAAATAAAAGACAAACAAGAGGCTCTCAAGAGCCTGTATCGCTCACCTGGACCATGGCTGACATAAATAAAAGGCATTTCCAATAGGAAACACAAAATTTACTGAATACTTTTTTTCCTAAAATTACAGTGCTCTTGTTTGGTTTCAACGGCAACCGAAAGCTCCACCATCCATTACAATCAATAACAGAACACCATTCAAAAAAAATTTGGGCAGGGGTTCCCCATATAATCAAGGTAATACATGTTGCTGAAATTAAAACATTCAGACCATAATTCAAAGAAAACTTCAAAAATTTGGGCAGAGGTTCTAACTGGACTAGTAGTTTCTGAGAAGAAGATCTTTGACTGTATATTCCATAGGGTCCAAAGTTAAAACTATGTTCCCGCTGGTGGCCATCTTGGATGAGGGATGGACCTGCCAGATACCCTTTTTGGAAGGCACCATCTAAGGGCCATTGTGACTAAGTTTGGTTATAATTGGACTGGTAGTTTCTGAGAAGAAAATCTTTGAATGTCTTTTCCATAGTGTCCAATGTTAAAACTATGTTCCCCGCTGGCGGCCATCTTGGATGAGGTACGGACCTGCCGGATACATTTTTTGGAAGGGATCATCTAAAGAACATTTTGACTAAGTTTGGTTATAATTGGACTGGTAGTTTCTGACAAGAAGATCTTTGAATGTCCTTCCCATAGGGTCTAATGTTAAAATTATGTTCCCCGCAGGGGGCCATCTTGGATTAGGTATGGACCTGCCGGATACCTTTTTTGGAAGGGACCATCTAAGGACCATTGTGACTAAGTTTGGTTATAATTGGACTGTAGTTTCTGAGAAGAAGATCTTTGAATGTCTTTTCCATAGGGTCCAATGTTAAAACTATGTTTCCCGCTGGTGGCCATCTTGGATGAAGTACGGACCTGCCGGATACCTTTATTGGATGGGTCCATCTAAGAACCGTTGTGACTAAGTTTGGTTATATTTGGGCTGGTAGTTTCTGAGAAGAAGATCTTTGAATGTGTTTTCCCATAGGGTCCAATGTTAAAACTATGTTCCTGCTGGCGGCCATCTTGGATTAAGTACGGACCTGCAGGATACATTTTGGAAGGGACCATCTAAGAACCATTGTGACTAAGTTTGGTTATAATTGGACTGGTAGTTTCTGAGAAGAAGATCTTTGAATGTCTTTCCCATAAGGTCCAATGTTAAAACTATGTTCCCCGCTGGCGGCCATCTTGGATGAGGTACGGACCTGCCGGATACCTTTTTTGGATTGGACCATCTAAGAACCATTGGAATAAGTTTGGTTATAATTAGGCTGGCAGTTTCTGAGAAGAAGATCTTTGAATGTGTTTTCCCAAAGGGTCCAATGTTAAAACTATGTTCCGCGCTGGCGGCCATCTTGGATTAAGTACGGACCTGCGGGATACCTTTTTTGGAAGGGACAATCTAAGGAACATTGTGACTAAGTTTGGTTATAATTGGACCGATAGTTTCTGAGAAGAAGATCTTTGAATGTGTTTTCCCATAGGGTCCAATGTTAAAACTATGTTCCCCGCTGGCGCCCATCTTGGATTAGGTACGGACATGCCGGATACAATTTTTAAAGGGGACCACCCAAGGACTATTATGCCCAAGTTTGGTTCCAATTTGCCCAGTAGTTTCAGAGGAGAAGATCTTTGAATGAAAAATTTACGCCGGCCAGACGGACGGACGACAGACGCCGGACGCTGGACGCCAAGTGATGGCAAAAGCTCACCCCGGCATAGCCAGGTGACCTAAAAATATGAAAATTTTGAAAATTCTGTGAAAAAAGGGCAATAACTCCTACAAAGGTTTTTGGATTTTCCCCAAAATTTCAGGTCGGGTAGATCTTGATATGCTGAACATTTTTGCAATTTGAAGTTGACCTCTATCTGCTATAGTTTCTTTGATAAAAAATAAAAAAACATTAAAATTTTGAAAAATTTCCAGAAAAAGGGCAATAACTCAAAAACTGGTAACCAGATTTTCTTAACAAGAGCCTCTTAAGAGCTTGTATTGCTCACCTGGACCATGGCTGACATGGATAAAAGGCGATAAAAGGCCATTTCCAATAGGAAAAACGAAAAATAAAATTTAACAAAATACTTTTTTTTCTAAAATTACAGTATTCTTGTTTGGTTTCCATGGCAACCGAAAGATCCACCATTTCAACCCATAACAGAACACCATTCAAAAAAAATTTGGGCAGGGGTTCCCCTTATAATTAAAGTAATACATAGTGCTGAAATTAAAACATGCAGACTACTTTTCAAATAAAAATTCAAAAATTTGGGCAGAAGTTCCCCTTAAAATCAATAGGGCCAATGTAAAAACTATGTTCCAGATGGTGGCCATCTTGGATGAGGTACGGACCTACCATATACATTTTTTGGATGGTACCACCTAAGGACCATTGTGGCTTAGATTGGTTCTAATTGGACTAGTAGTTTCTGAGAAGAAGATCTTTAAATGTATATTCCATAGGGTCCAATCTTTAAACTATGTTCCCGCTGGCGACCATCTTGGATGAGGTACAGATCTGCCGGATACCTTTTTTTAGAAGGGACCATCTAATTACCATTGTGACTAAGTTTGGTTATAACTGGATGGGTAGCTTCTGCAAAAAAAAATCTTTGAATGTCTTTCCCATAGGGTCCAATGCTGGCGGCATCTTGGATGAGGTACGGACCTGCCGGATACCTTTTTTAAAGGGGACCACCCAAGGACTTTTGTGACCAAATTTGGTTCGAATTGGCCCGGTGGTTTCAGAGGAGAAGATCTTTGAATGAAAAGTTTACGCCGGACGGACGGACGACGGATGACGGACGGACGACGGACGCCAAGTGATGGCAAAAGCTCACCCTGGCATAGCTAAAAATTGTAGAGCGGGTAGATCTTACCATGCTGATCACTTTGACTCCGTCAGATTTTCGATATCTTTAACGGTTTTCGAGTTATTTGCCAAAAACTGCAATTTACCCCTATGTGCTATTTTTAGTAATGGTAGCCATGATGTTTTTTGTCCTCGACTAATGGAACACAATTTTTAATCTACATACCCTGGTTATGATTCAGGACAAGTTTGGTTAAATTTGGTTCAGCGGTTTCAGAGGAGAAGATTTTTGAAAAGTTTACGAAGGACAAACGGATGGAAGGACGCCGACGGACGCCAAGTGATGGCAATAGCTCACGTGGCCTTTTAGGCCAGGTGAGCTAAAAACTGACATTTTCAGCTAGATTCTTGTCTTCCCTGATTTGACATTACCGGTTTTGACTTTACCCTGGATTGACCCACTGACAGTGTGACGGGTGCTGTGCACAGAGCAGGACATGCTTACCCTTCCGGGGCACCTGATGTCACTCTTGTTTATTGAGAGTTCACACTGTTAGTGCTTTAGTTTTTTGTGTTGTATATGTAATGTTGGTGTGTTTTGTGGGCATGTGGTGTCTTTTGTCTTCCGTCTTTTGGTGTTCTTGCTTTTGCCTTGTCTCTGGACTTTGATTTGTGTAATCTTGTGCTTTGTTCCTTCGGTATTCTACTGCTGTTGTTTTTCAATTCAAGTTGAAATACTTAGCCATATACGTTGACATTTTCGAACCTAGTCACTGTATAATGTATGGGGCTTTCTTTTTCTACTTAAAATGAAATATTGATAAATTTTCTGACTCCTTTGGTCTGATCGTCCATTGTCTTCTTGAAAACTTTCGGCAGGTTTGCTCTAGCTACTTTTCCTTGTCTCAGGTCTTTAAAGTACATTTCAAATATTTATTTAGTGTTAATTAAAGCTGATCGCAGTACTTTTATAAACGCCATATTCCGGGTGAACAGGATCGCAGAACTTTCCAGGTTTTCTTCGTCAAGACGGTCACATTTACAGACCTCTTCTCTACATTAATTTTAATTCAGGGTGCCATTTTCAAAATATCCGTCACGTTCTCAAAAAATAAAATCCTCCGCGTATTTTAATTTCATGTCCTTTTCAATGCATTATATATGAAATACTTCCCGTCTTTCGCACCATGTGCTGTCCATTACGATAATGACCTTCACCTCAATGGTAACATCCGACGACTTCCTAGAAGGGATGTGCCGAATATCAATGATAACAGCCGATGACTTCTGAGAAGGGGGAAAATTATGTCTACCGTTTCTGGAAACAGACCGAAAAAAAAATTTTTTTCACGGAAGTCAAAAATAATTTTTTGGGTCAGGCCGATTTTACTGGGTCGGTCGTAAAAGGGAAAACAAACAATATTTTAATTTTGGCCTAGTCTGATACAGAAAATTACACAGCCATGCAACTATACTTTGATTGTTCTTTCTCAACTTGAAGTCACCATGAGGTCTTCAACAATAAGCAAAGTAGATATACATCATTAAAGACTGAAAATGGACACTAGCATTATCAATGCCTTTGAAATTTTCACCCTTTCTGATTTTTATTGGTTAAATTATTTTATGTAAACATGGTAAAAGAGAAAAATACACAAATTTCATTGGTTGTGGTAATCATGAGGTAAAACACTGCTAGTGCTTTGTGCTTTACAGCTACATACTGCTTACATCTTTTTTGTGGTGTTTGTGAAATACATATTACCAATGCTCTATTTTTGTGTTGTATGCTGTGTTCACTCTGCTAATGCTAATTTTGTGGTTTTCAATTTCAAGAGATACAAAGGACAAATGATGTATTTTATTTGTATTGCTTGATCGGTTCACACTGTTAATGCTTCATTTTTTGTGGTGTTCATGAGATACACACTACTAATGCTGCTTTTATTGTATTGTTCACTGGGTTCACACTGATAATACTTCATTTTGTGGTGTTCATAATAGACATAAATTATGCAAACACTAATGGTGACAGAATTTTACTATAAATCAGTTAACTGAGTTTATTGACTCCCTGTAACTACAGTGTAACATGTAAATATATGAAAATGTAGCTATACTTCATTTACTTACACCCAGGAATAAGGAATAATGCTCCTCCAATAAAGAACACTAAACTGTGCCATCCTGAAAAAGAATATTATGGTTAAGACAGATAAAAAACATCAGATCAGCTGTGCCAGCAAAGAGTGTTTACTTAAAAGTAACCTCTTTAAAGTTAACTAGAGCTCTCAGCTGTATCAAATGGCAACCAATGAGGAACGTTGGTCAGTTATCCCACTGTACCAAGTTAGTTATATATGGTCAAAGTAGAGATAATTTTTAATTTCAATATCAAAAGAGACTATTGATATGCTAATTAAAATTATCTCCACTTAAACAATATATAACTAACTTGGTTCATAACTAACTTGGTACAGGGGGATAACGGGCCAATGTTTCTCATTATGCCCCTGCTAACTGAACCCTGAATCAATATTTAAGTGTGTTTGGACAAAATACAGGTGTTGACATAGTACATATGGACCTAATGATATATCTCCTCTTTTTTTCAACAAAATATGCAAGTGAAATTATAAGGCCAACAAGAGGAAAGCTGTCAATGTGACAGCAAACCGAGTTTTCTTTTACATGGACAGTATATCGTACACATGGGTTGACCCTAAATATTTGAAATGTACTTATAATTTACATATGTATTCAATGATAAACCTTCCACCAAAGTAGACTATTTCTGAAAGTTCAGCAACTTGGATTTTAATCAAAAAGGAAAATAAAAGTACCATGCACACCTTTGATATATGTACAATTGATCTGCAAAATAAAAAATTCCTCTTCCAAATACAATAGGAGATTTGCTCCGGACAAAAGGGGTACCCTTTTGTTAAAAACTTGACGTAAAAATGACTAAGTTCAACAACTGATATTTTTTACATAAATTATCAAAAATCAAAATTAAAGTACCATGCACACCTTTGACATATGTACAATTGATCTGCAAAATAAAAAACTCCTGTTCCAAATACTGTAGGAGATTTGCTCCGGACAAAAGGGGTACCCTATTGTTAAAAATTTGACATAAAAATGACTAGGTTCAACAACTGATATTTTTTACATAAATTAACAAAAATCAAAATCAAAGTACCATGCACACCTTTGATATATGTACAATTGATCTGCAAAATAAAAAAATCCTGTTTCAAATACTGTAGTAGATTTGCTCCAGACAAAGGGGGTACCCTATTGTTAAAAATTTGATGTAAAAATGACTAAGTTCAACAACTGATATTTTTTACAAAAATTATCAAAAATCAAAATCAAAGTACCATGCACACCTTTGATATATATGTACAATTGATCTGCAAAATAAAANCATGATTTTGGGTCCGACAGATAGGGTTCGCCGTAAGCTACCTATGGACCAAATATAAAGTTCCTACATCAAAGGCTTCTGTATTAAAACTTGAGTTTACGCCGCCGTCGCCGTCGCCGTCGCTGTCATACTTTGCACGCCTATGTCTCGCTTTCGCGACTTTCGTCGCGGGCGAGACAAAAAATCCTGTTTCAAATACTGTAGGAGATTTGCTCCAGACAAAGGGGGTACCCTATTGTTAAAAATTTGATGTAAAAATGACTAAGTTCAACAAAATATATTTTTTACAAAAATTATCAAAAATCAAAATCAAAGTACCATGCACACCTTTGATATATATGTACAATTGATCTGCAAAATAAGAACTTTCTGTCTCAAATACTGTAGGAGATTTGCTCCGGACAAATGGTGTACCCATTTGGCAGCCGCCCGCCCAATCGCCCGCCCGCCATTTTCAACATTTTAATAACCAGATTTTTCTGATGGAAAACCTGGTTAAAAATCATTTCTATTGGTGCTAGTCAACCTGTCTGTAAAATTTCATATAATCTGAGGCATTTTGAATTTTCCTGCCTTTTTACACATTCCATGGCAACAGCAGCCATTTTGAAAATTCTGAAACCCACCAATTGATAGTTTCCATGGCAACCATGGCCATGTTGAATATCTGAAAATATATGTGTGTGTCCATCTCCATATTGTGAGTTAGATTCCTTTTAAGTAGTGGAATTGGCTGGCAAAGTGTCTGGAAAACATCAACAAAGGGCTACCCCTAGCGCAGCATGATACCACTGCAGCAATTTGATCACTGAAATTTGAACAAGTGTAAATTAAATTGAATGTGGACACAGTTATTTGCTGGTCACAATAAGGACCTTGTCATATCAATTAAGTCCACACAAATTAGTGAAAATAAAAAAATATTGCTTCTAATCACTTATTGATTGGAAATGGTAAGAGCCAAGAAGTATCTGTTTACTACCAACTAAAAGCTTACATCAAGAGAAATCCAAAGAAAAATAAAGATTTCACAAATTTTGAATATTGCAATTTGGCTATTTTGACCCCTTATAGCTTGGAAACAATAAGAGCTATGCAAAATCTATTGCAATATTCAGGAAAGCTTACAATGAGAGGAATCCAAAGAAAAAAATACCATCAAAATCTGAAAAAAAATAAATATTTCACATATTTCTAAAAATTGCAATTCTGGCCCCTTTAACCCTTTTAGCTCAGAAATGGTAAGAGCTATGCCAAATCCCTTAACAAAAGCTTACGATGAGAGGAATCAAAAGAAAAAAATCCCATTGAAATCGGATGAAAAATCAAAGTTTTAGGCGATCCACATATTTGCCATTTTGACCCCATTAAATGGCCCCTCATAGCTCGGAAAGGAAACAAGTTATAAAAAATCTTATGGTTTAGCACAATGTCAATTTTTCATTATTAATCCATTGCAAAAAACTGCATCAAAATCGGAATAAAAATTAAAAAATTAAAATTTCTCAAATTCGCCCTTTTTGGGTCCAATTTACCTCATGAACGGTACATGCTGAGTGAACTCCGCTGAATACACCTTTTTCGAAATTTCTTAAGGAACCCCATAAATATGCGATAAAGAATAAAGATTTTACACTCAAATTTGTGAAAACACCAAATTTAACCCCTTTTTGGCCCCTTTTTCTAAAAAGGGCAGGGCCATGATCTTAGAAAATAAAACGCTTCTTAAAAATTTGGCAAGAAAAATGATACTTAAATCTGAAAGTGTTCACTAGAAGCAAAATTATGCTGTCCACAGACATGAAAATACCCAATTTTACCCCCTTTTTTGCCCCTTTTTCTGAAACGGACAGGGCCACGAACCCGAAAGTATAACCAGGGCTTAAGAATGTGCCAAGAAACATTATACTAAAATTTGAAAACAATCCATCTACTAAAACTAAAATTATGCTGTCCACAGACACCGACGCTGACGAATGCGCCAAATTACCATAATACGACCGCAAAATTTTTGCGGTCATATAAAAATTCTGCTTTTCATCCATACGGACAGACGAACAGATGATGTATGTCATAATAACTGGGGAACAAAATGTCCCATTCAAGGTTCAAACTGGAGTGTAATTTCTTCGTACTGATATATTGTCAAGTTCAACAATGTGTATTTTACATAAAAACGAATCAAAATTAAAATCCTTATTTCATACAATCGCTTATCTACATTTAAGTTTAGGCCATCATAAAATAAACTGCATGTGTCCACAGGATATGTCTTGCCTGCCTTTTATTCATGTGGTTCAATTTTTGTGGTTTTGTAAAAGCAACATTGGTCAATAGATTATGAAAATGGCCTTTCCAAAATTTTGTCAGTAAATGAGGAAAGTGTGCAATACAATACTAATGAAAATGTGTAAACTAGGTGGATATCTATTATACAGAACTTACCTCTAAATGATGAAATCATTATTCCAACACCAGCTAATATTAACACTGAAAAAAATAGAAATGATTTTTTTACTAATTCTAATATGGCTTCCTGTATTAGCTTTGTAAATAGAGTCATGTTTATAATACCAATATAACACTCTTAGCACATGAGCAAAAGATGCATAGTTTCTGTTGCATATTTTGAATCTATATTTTTCATTTTAACTGACAAAATCTATCATCCACTAACAAATTTTTAATTAAATTTGTTTCTGAAATTCATTATGGCAGTCTGTGCCTTTAGCCACTGGCCCTACGCCGGAGACTAGTAAAATCAGTCTCGGGCTAGTAAAAATTTTAAGTCACTAGCCCGATGGGCTAGTGAAAATTGTACCTTATTAACAAAGAATCTTCTGTAAGGGCTAGTGAAATTTAGTTCGGGCTAGTACAACANATTCTAATATGGCTTCCTGTATTAGCTTTGTAAATAGAGTCATGTTTATAATACCAATATAACACTCTTAGCACATGAGCAAAAGATGCATAGTTTCTGTTGCATATTTTGAATCTATTTTTCATTTTAACTGACAAAATCTATCATCCACTAACAAATTTTTAATTAAATTTGTTTCTGAAATTCATTATGGAATGTTTCTACTTGAAAAGGCAATGTTCTGGACAAACTTTAAATTTCATACTTGTGATGTCACAAATAAAATGGTAATGTCTGGTTCTTAAGCAGCATTGGATAGAAAGTTTGAATGTAGATTAAGAGGACTTGAGGCATTTTCTACAGTTAAAATAGCAATTAAATCAAACAAAAGTAATTTTTTATTGTATTTGTGGAAAGTATTTTGTCAGCAAGTTTGTTTATCAAAATCAAATGTTGCAGAACCATTAGATAGTCCCTACTTGCTTCGGATATAAAATGGGTGAAATTTCCATATTAGAATCGAAATAAATCATACCTGCCAAATACTATATTGTCATTATAACATGGGCTTTCATTGCTTTTGCATATTTCACCCCCTCGCTAACGCTTGTGATAAAAAATTTGCAAAAACAACTGACAAGCCCATGTTATAATGACAATATAGTATGGCGGCCATGTTCTATTTCTTAAATAGATTAGCCAGTTCCGATTTCAGGGTAACAACTAACAAGACGTACAAGATGGAAAATTACCAAGCAACTTATTCTAATGTCATTGACATCCCCCAGGAATGTGCAATGGCAAGTATCATCTGAGGGTAAACATGCTTACTCTTGAAGTACTGTCTTATAGAATTCACAGTGTAAGTGTTATATTTGTGATGTTTGTATATTTTAAGTGCATGTCGTGTCTTCCATCTTCTGATATTTTCATTTTTACCATTTCTGTACACATTGATTTATGTAAACTACTTGTGCTTTGTTCCTTCAGAATTCCACTAGTTATAGATTCATTATAGATTGTTACAGTATAATAAGATTGGATAACAACAAACCCAGAATTAGCTCTTCGAAAGTATAGTTTGCATGTCCTGCAGACACAAATCATAGAAAAGAAATAGGTCATTTATATTAGCAGCTTTAAACATCAATTCAACATCCTGAGATTATTAACTTAAAGGTTTCTGTTTTTTTTCAATTTTTTTTGCTTAGCATTTTTTTATGTTGAGCTATTTTTGATGATGAAATATTTGTATACATACATATAAATATTCAAATTGTTTCACTTAGCACACTAGAAAGCTAGATTGTACCAGATTTCTTTTATTTTGAAGCAGAATTCAAATTTACTACTGTATGAGGCTTCCTATACACGGTAGAAATTTTTCGCTGTTTCTAGGGTTGGATTTATTCACAGGGTTTTATATTCACAGATATTGAATTAAACTCATTTTGTTCATAAGTTTACAGTAGAGTTTTTGCGGGTATAGATTTTTTTGTGCTTTTCGTTTTTAACGTGAAAGCGTGAAAATTAATACCCCGCGAAACATCGTAACCATACTGTTAAACTTTTTACTTTGTTGTTTTACTACCACTGAGTTTAGTTTAAACATATTCATTTATCCTGGATTAGGGAATTTCGTAATTGCAACTTAAATTATTCCCTCTATACCTTGGAGATTTGAAATGAGCCTTCATAGTGACCAAGGTGAGCATACTCTTATTGACTGTATGAAGCTTAAGGGGTCTTTAAAATACTAGAGGTTGATCACCCCTAACACAGGTTAGCCATTTTTTGTCCCTTCAAAAGGATTAGTGGCCATTCCTTGAGACCATCCTACAAGTTTCAAGACAAAGATCAAAATTAGGTCCATGAAATTTTCGCTGGACTTGGATCGAACCATGAAATTCTGTTTGTTTGGCAGTCTGACATTCTAACCACTGCACCACCGTCTCACTTCATTTCTGCAATAATACCTCTAGCCCTGTTGTCCACTGAGAGTATCAGCATCTCACTTTTAAACAGCTTACAAACATGCAAACTACTTTTTGCAATTGGGTGTACATGTTCCCCTTGATCCTCTAATTTAGGGGTACAGGGTAGATTTTGAGGGTACATGCGCATTCCAATATATTAACTTCACTATTTGAAAGGGGTTCCACTACTGGACACTGATCTATAGTAACCAATTAAATAGCACAACACACTTTGATTACTATATATTTTGATGTAAATTAAAGAACCTTAGTGTAAGCAAGCTCACATACCCCATGCCCCCAGATATCAGAAATCCTGCATTATTGAACTCCAAATGTATCCTATAAGCAATATTATACATAACAAGAGCTCACCTGGGCCATGGCTGACACAATTAGTCAAAATAATCCTAATGTTTAAGGATCTCAATTTCAAGTCTGTTGATAGACATTAATGTTAGGCCACATCAAATTAATTAATAGATTCTCATCCCCATCCGCCCCATTTTTTCTATGCTCAATTTTTTTTTTTCAATTATTCAGAAATTTTCTTTAAATTCCTGTCAATTTTAGTGAAAATCAGTAAAAAATATGAAATAAAACCCTCCCACCCGGCCCAGATTTTTTGTTACAGGTGGATGAGAATCTACAAATTAATTTGATAAGGCCTTATATGATCCAAATTAAAACTATGTTCCCCATTGGCAGCTATTTTTGATGGGGCGTAGACTGACTATCACCTTCTTGAAGAAGACCATCTAAGCATCATTGTGCCCCACTTTGGTTCCAATTGGCCTAGAATTTTCAGAGGAGATCTTTGAATGATTTTGCATGGGGTCCAAGGTTAAACAATGTTCACCGCTGACTGCCATCTTGGATGCTATGGGGACATGCTGGACACATTTTATGCAGGGGACCAAGAAAGGACCACTGTGATCAAGTATGATTCCAATTGACCATGTGCTTTCAGAGGAGAACATCTTTGAATATGTTTCCCTATAGGATCCAATGTTAAAATCATGTTCCCCACTGGCGGCCATCTTGAATATGATGTGGACTTGCCGAACACATTTTTTAAAAGGGGCCAACTAAGGACCATTGTGACTAAGTTTGGTTCCAATTGGCCGAGTATTTTCAAAGAAGATTTTTGCAATATTGTCCAAGTTTTGACAAAGTTCCCCACTAGTGGCCATCTTGGATGACATGCGGACTTGCCGGATACAATTTTTAAAGGGAACCACCTAAGGACTTTTGTGACCAAGTTTGTTTCCAATCGCCTCAGTGGTTTCAGAGAAGAAGATCTTTGAATGCTTTCCCATAGCGTTAAAACTGTGTTCCCCACTGGCGTCCATCTTGGATATGATACAGACTTGCCAAACATTTCTTTTAAAAAGGACCACCTATAAGGACCATTGTGACCAAGTTTGGTTTTAATTGGCCCAGTAGTTTCAGAGATCTAGGAATATAGGGTCCATTTTTCGACAAAGATCCAACCTGCAGCAATCTTGGATGGCGTGTTGACTTGCCGGACACATTTTTAAAGGGGACCATCTCAGGACTATTGTGACCAAGTTTGGTTCCAATTGGCCCAGCAGTTTCAGAGAAGAAGATGTTTGAATGAAAAGTGTATGACTGACAGACCCAAGACACAGTGATGGCAAAAACTCATCATGGCATAACCAGGTTAGTAATGGAGTCCATTCAGACAATGAAGACAAAAACTACTACTACAGTTACCAGGAAAAATATTTGAATTGTAGGCAAACATTTACCAATGTAGGACACAATATACATTTATATACAAAAATTATTACAATGTGAAATAAGTAAAGATTATCATGATTATGGGAGTGTTTTTGAAAAAAAAATTGTAAAAATTTGTACAAAAACACTTTTTTTCACTCTTGATTATGTAACAAATATTGTTTTTAATAAAGTGATAGCAGTGAATTACTCTAAAACTTAAAAGAGAAAAGTAAACCAAAAGAAGATCTGAAAACAGAATTTAAAGGAAAATAACCCCGGACAAGATGATACTTGCTGAAAATAGTCTAAGTCCAATAACTCCAATAACAATAATCCGATCAATAAGGCAGTATAGTATGCACATCTACACATCATGACCAACAATCCTACCAAATATGAAAGCAATCCATTAAGCGGTTTCAGAAGAGTTGCAGTGACAAGATCATACTTGATGTTTTAGCTGAAAATAGTCAATTAGTCAAATAACTCTCATGAAAATAATCCAGTCAATAAGGTAGTAGAGTATGCACATCTACACATCATGACCAACAATCCTACCAAATATGAAAGCACTGCATTAAGCGGTTTCAGAGGAGTTGAAGTGACAACATGATACTTGCTGTTTTAGCTGAAAATAGTCTAAGTCCAATAACTCAAGTCCAATAACTCCCATAAAAATAATCCGATCAATAAGGCAGTATAGTATATGCACATCTACACATCATGACCAACAATCCTACCAAATATGAAAGCAACCCATCAAGCGGTTACAGAGGAGTTGCAGTCGCAGGACTGACGGACAGACCAATCAAAAACATTATACCCTCCGCAACTTCGTTGAGTGGGGTATAACAATACATTTTGACAGAAAAAACATGAATATTAAATGATGCATATTTTTCAAATGTAAGTGCATACATGTTTTGATTTGTGAATTGTACATGCATGTTTTGTAATGTATGTAAATTAAGTACTGCAGTATGTGAATGGGCATGCTGCTTACTTAACATACTAAAAATGCATGGGTGTTCCACGGAACACACGTGTCGCCTGCACTATATATATTTAAGAATTCTTGTGTTAAAACAGAATTACAAAGTCCAAGTTGCACATCTAAATTATATACAGAAGCATGCATTCCTCCAAGTTCCCCCATACAGGGCCATTTATTAGGAGTTGAGGATAATGGAGGCATATCCTTAGACTCCAATAAACTAAAATGACAAAGTCCTAAACAGCCTAAAATCTGTCAAAAACAAAATTAAAGAAAAACAAAATGCATGGTGCATATCTTCAACATATACTATGCATTCCTGCAAGTTTGGTTGAAAAGTGACATGCAGTTTAGGAGGAGTTGCGGATAATGGAGACGTACCATCAAGACTCCAGTAAGCTAAAATGACAAAGTCCAAAAACAGCGTAAAATCTGTAAAAAATAAAATTAAAGAAAAACAAAATACATGGTGCACATCTTCAACATATACTGAAGCATTCCTACAAGTTTGGTTGAAAAGTGCCATGCGGTTTAGGAGGAGTTGCAGATAATGGAGACGTACCCTCAACACTCCAATAAGCTAAAATAACAAAGTCCAAAAACAGCGTAAAATCTGGAAAAAAAAGTAAAATTAAAGAAAAGCAAAATGCATGGTGCACATCTTCAACATATACTGAAGCATTCCTACAAGTTTGGTTGAAAAATATCAAGCGGTTAAGGAGGAGATGCAGATAATGCTTAAATTTTTTTGAGCCATACAGACGGACAGACAGACGGACGCAAGACGACGGATAGTGATCCCTATGTGTCGATCCTGCACTAGGTCCAGGCGACACAAAAACAATTACCAAAACCTATCACAGTTAAAACAAAGGCCCCTATCACATCTCGCAACACTTACCAAAACCTATCACAGTTAAAACAAAGGCCCCTATCACAACTCACAAAACTTACCAAAACCTATCACAGTTAAAACAAAGGCCCCTATCACAACTCTGTAATTATCACGGACTTTTGGATGTCTCCACCAGCTGAAAAATAAAGTCATGGTAAAGTGAAAATGCAAACATTTTTGATTGACTAATCAAATTCAGCAATATTTCAACTATCTCATGACATTAAATGTGTGGAGGGCTTTAATAAAAATATGGTATATATCAGTACCTGAAAAAAATTATCAATTTTTTGCTCAATTTCGGTTGTTTTCTTGAAAACTTATCGCATTTTCACCATAATTGGTAAAAAATAAAACAAAAAATTGATATTTTAGTATTCAAATGGGTTAAACCAGAATTCTAAGAATTTTTACAGTTGCCTGAAAATGCACACATACAGGAAAATAAAACATTCATTTAAGGTAGTTGGGGTGTCTTGGTTTCTGACATAATCTTGAACATTTTAATGAAAATTTGAGCAAGATGCTATAAAAATATGCAAAAATATTTAGGGTCACAGATATGTCAAAAAAGATACAGAGTTCTTAAGATTGGTCAAATTTGGCTTTTTCGCACTATATTCACAATAGAATTATATGGGAAATAGCCCTATACCACTATTCAAGGGTATATTTTTCTATAAGCAGACATACAATTTTTTCCTTTCATTCACCATATATAATTTTTTTCCAAACTTTTCATATTTAATGGTACGATATAGAACTTCAATTTAAAAACATAAAAAAGATATGTCATGTGCCTTTTGGAAAAGTTTTTTTCAAGAAACATGAAGAATTTGTTAGTTTTTCAAGAAAGGGGAGATAGCTTAATTAAAGTCATTTGGGACCCCCAAATAAAAAAAACAACAACATATTTTTGGAAAAATTATAATAAACGTTTTGTTAAAATGCTTTTGACAAATTCAAATAAAGGGCTACGCCGAGCGCAGCATGATACGACCGCAGCATGTCGACCACTGAAATTTCAACAAAGGTAGTTTAAAGTGAATGTGGAAACAGTAAAGAGCTTGACACAATAATTAGATGGACACAAAAAGAAGCTAGACACAGTTATTAGCTAGATACAAAATAGGAAAAAACCCTTTTGATTACTTACTGATAAAAAACCGTAAGAGCTATGCAAAATATGTACTATCAACTAAAACTTTACATCCATAGAAATTCAAAGAAAAAATCCATCGAAATCTGATGAAAAATAAAGATATGACACATTTAGAAAAATTGCAATTTTGGCCCCTTTGACCCCATGTAGCTCCGAAACAGTAAGAGCTACAAAAAATCCGTTGACATACTACTGAAAGGTTATATCAAGAGGAATCCAAAGAAAAAAATCCCATCGAAATCCAATGAAAAATAAAGATTTGACATATTTAGAAAAATTGCATTTTTGGCCCCTTTGACCCCTTGTAGCTCAGAAACGGTAAGACCTACAAAAAATCCGTTGACATACTGCTGAAAGCTAAGCTCAAGAGAAATCCAAAGAAAAAAATCCCATTGAAATCCGATGAAAAATAAAGAAAAAATTGCATTTTTGGCCCCTTTGACCCCTTATAGCTCGGAAACAG